>VURO01028093.1:0-21376 GCA_015108175.1 Pelvicachromis taeniatus
AGTGATAAGAGTGTGTTAGTTAGTGTGTCTTCCTGTTAAAAGGGAGTTTTTCCTTCCCACTGTCGCCAAAGTGCTTGCTCATAGGGGGTCATATGATTGTTGGGTTTTTCACTGTATGTATTATTGTAGGGCCTACCTTACAATGTAAAGCTCCTTGAGGCGACTGTTGTTGTGATTTGGCGCTATATAAATAAAATAGAATTGAATTGAATTGTTTGGTTTAGCAACAGTCAGGAGAAAGAGTGGAAAACTGCTATTTCATTTCTATTTTAACGTTCGCTTATGCGACAGAAGGCTTCATTAAACCATGAATGACCTCTGAAGACTAAACAAACTTAATTAAACTTAAAGTTAATTTCATAATATTAAAAAATAAGCTCTTATCTCCACTGTACTTTCTGCCGTTACGTTATTTGCCGAGGGGTGACCACAGCAGACTTTGGATTTTGTGCTGGGTGCCCTGCCTGCGTTTTCATGCAGGCTTGGGGAGGTCACTAGGACCACACGACCTTGTGACCCCTGGGTCTCAGCTTGTGTTTCAAGTGGGGGATATTTCACATGTAATGCAAACAGATTACCCACTACACCACGGTGACACACACTATATAAAATGTGGCACATGGTCTTCAGCATGTCCTTTTTAGTTCCCACCACTGGAGGGCACCAGAAGTCAGAGCACGTTTAGAGCGCCACATGAGTGACTCTAACAAACTCAGTGTTTGTTGAAGTCCCGCCCCCCCGCACTTACAATGACATGTTGAGGATCTCGTTGGTCTCGGGTCTCCACACACCACGCAGCAGCTGCTCAAAATTGGACATGAGAGCCACTCCAGATCCTGTGAGGATAAAAATACACATGAGGATTGTTTAAGAAAAGTCCATGATATGAGTCACTGCTCTTATCGGACTTCAGCTTCTTAGACCCATTTCCAACAAGGACGCCTGCAGGGCCTCCTTATTGTAACTGGGACACCACAGGAGGCTTTCTTGATAAAGAGCTACAGCAAAAGAAGTTAGACCAGAATGAACACACACCTAACATTTCATATGGAGCTTTTCTGGCTATTGGGCAGCCATAATTTGGATATCATTATGCTGGAGCCTCTCATTGACACTGTGCACAGTTTATCTACTAAAAGAGTTTCCGGACCCTTTTTAAACACATGATAAAAACTCTGTGTCCACACGATCCCAAAGTTGGCCCATAAAGCAGGGCCCACATTACGGTTAACCACACACCGTAACCCCAGTTATGATCATGTTACACTCCTAAGTCAATTATTTATCACATTAGTGCACACCACTTGAGCCTGGAGCTTTCGAGGCACAGTTGCCTTGGTGGTAATTCATCCACACAGGCAAGCACTACTGCATGTTCAAATCTGGCTTTTGTGCTGTGACTGATGATCAGACGGCCACAGTAACAAAGACTGTAGCTGCGTCGAGTATCTGCCAAAGAGTTGGCAATCGCCATGACTCACGTTCAGACTAGTTTGATTCTGACAATCACCTTTCCATCTCGGTGTAAACATTGGTGATTTAGGGACTACGCGCACCAACAGCCCTGTCACACCGACCTTTTACATATCCAACGATCACCATGATGAAGAAGCCGTGGTGGTAGGCGTGGTGAGCGTGGTGAACCCCTGCGGCGATCTTACGAGTGCGCACAACTTCCTTCAGGGCGACCAACACCAGCTTGATGGGCAAGAAAGCCACACATTTGTAGAAGAGGTTCAGCGGGCAGTAGAAGATGAGGTACCTGCAATGGAGATTGACAACAATAGTGAGTTCATTCCTCAACAAATATTTTGAAAAAAAATTCTAAATATTTGTTGATTAAAAAAAATCATGAAGCTTGATGTCTAATGGACGAGACGGATCTTTGTATCATAAATGTCATCTTGGAAGTTAGATATTCTGGGGGTTTTCTCACCAGACAGCTGAGGCCAGCAGGATGTGGCTGTTGTGCTGGAAATAGTCGACGGGGCTGCTTCCAAGCATGACGTCTGCCAGGATGTAACTACCAAAGCAGTAGAGCATGGCGCAGAGCCAGGAGGCCACAGGACTCCTGCGAGAAACCTCCACCGAGCCTGCAACACAGAGGACGAGCTGTCAGAAGGGTGTGAAGATGAAAACATCACAGCAGCTGGTCAGTGGGTGCTCGCAGTGAAGCTGATGATGACGTGTTGTTGGCTTTTATTAAAGAGTCAGATGCTGCTCATTCCTCTGGTTTCTCCGAGATTATACAAACAGAACAAAATCCTCCAAAAACTTAAGCAACTCAGCAACTAGAGTAACTATAAGCTCAGTCTGGTGATTTGTCTACAAACAGTGATGTATTTGAGTGGAAGTCATTAGTTCTCTTTAGAGAAAGAGAAAAATCATTGAACTTTGGCGACTCCTAGTGGTAGAATCAAAAAATACATTTCGAAAGCTAACATTATTTATTCTTTTTTATCTGTTTGTTAAATGTAATAAAATTATGTTAATCGATCAGTTGATTGATTGATCGAATGCTTTGCAAAAAGTCCTTGAAGATAACATCTGTTATAATTGTCTAGTGAGAAAAACGTGGAGGCTGTTTTGCACCACCCTCTGCTCTTGTGAAACACTCAAAGAGTTTTCACCCTCAGACCATAACTTTGAGTAATTTACCACTGAAATATATCAAATCAAAGGTTTATTTATTCAAATAAAGGAAAATGTGCTTAGAATGAACTGAATGCATACCATTCAAACTAATGTCATGTGAGCAGATTCCTGAATTTATGTAAAATGTGCATATAATAAATATAATATGCACTTTGTGCAGAATGTTAACTTATTAACTATATTAATTTTGAATGATTTCTGCCGGCTCCTGCAGACCTAACTGTTACCGGCAGCCTGCAAACGCTACTATCAGTGGATCCCGTGTGTGTCTTTGTGCACGCCCAGTTTGCCATTCCAGGTCACGCCCTGATAGTACACATCTTCATCACAAGTCAATGTTGACTCAGGATGAGTACAGTCACTTATGAGTTGACAAATGGCTGCTTTGCTTAAGGATACAGACTACAGCAGCTCTTTGTAATATACCGGATGCATATATCTAAAAAACGATGCTGCAGAGAAAGCCTGCAAGAGCAACCAGTCACGTCACAGGCTCATGTGAGTGGCAGCAAGGCAGGCGCCAGTTAAACTTTAAAACGCTGCGAGCTGACACAACATGCGTTGTCCACATTTTCTAAATCAGTGTCCAGTCAGGTAGAAAGAAAATATATCAGAAGTGTATACGCCCTCTCATTTCACTTTAGTTCCCTTCTGGTTACAAAGGGTTAACGGACTCATAGTGTGGTGGTTGCTTTAATCCACGAGTCATGTTTTATGGACTCATCATGTGTGCTGATGAAGTGAGGAACATAGAAGAAGCTGAGAAATGCCCAGCACTTGGGTAAACATGTCTCTGCTGCTGAGACGAGGACAAAACTCATTTCGTGTCATGCTGGGGGAAATGTGTGACTACACAAAAGGTTACAAGTATCCAGTTTTGAGACGCGCCTTTCGTGCGGGACAGCGCCTCGCCGGCGTTACAGCATTGTTACAGTAAGTCGAGATGTGACTGCAAATCTCCACCAACAGGTGGGTGGGGGTGTGGCGGTTCAACCGGTCCTCAATTTGAAGGCAACTTGATCCTGAGAAATGCCGCACTATAAATACATCCCGCTCACTGGCCTCTCCTATATGCAGCTTCGACAGGCCACTCATGACCTTTGACCCTACACTTCTCTCTCCTTTCTCCTGTCACGTCAACAGAAAAAGCTCAAAGTTCTGGTGCGATTCTGGGCTCTCTGCTCACTCACGTGCAGAATAACCGTGGCTGCGATGTGATATTGTGGATGCCACAGCACGACTCATTTAACTGTAAAATTACATGTATGAAAATGAGGCGAGCTCTACAGTCGAAGTCAGAGCCAGCCGGAGGCGTGCTGGCTGCTACTGTCTAACTTTCAAACACACACGAAGGTCCTTAAAACTCTCTGCAGTCCTTCTGTTTTGGCTGCCTTTTACGTTTTTGCAGCATGTCTCTTTACTCCACACATTGCCGTCTTTTGGCCAGTCCATCTCAAGCCTGCGCAGCTGGTGGAGTCCCTGAGCTACCTTATACAGCATACATGTCAAACTTTGCTCCCTCAACAACAGATTTAAGACCAGTTGAGATTTTAACAACATGCTGACGTCACTAAACTCGATAAAAGCATTTATATCCATCAACTTCATCCAAGCGGTTGGTCTAAAACAGGCTTCCAAGTGGCCTACAGTTGTGCTTATGTGACAGGTGACTCCTCCTCGAGCTGAGGAAAAACATGCATTTTGTGCTCCTGAAGTGTCAACAACACCAAACAATCATGTCGTTATCATCGTTTACTCTGCGGAGAGGCAAATGTGTTATTTCAAAGAATACACACACATTCCCAGGGACAAGTGAAGCAAAGGTGTGTGTGTGTGTGTGGTGGGGGGGGGCTCTGGAGGTCCCACTGACCATCTATTTCAGGCCCTTCTATTTATTACTTAAGTCACTGGTATGCACAGGCCTCAGGTTTCATCCTCCTCAGGCTCTGTTACTGTTAAATCTTAATGGAAAATATGGGGCTCTACCCAAAGCTGGGGGGTTTAATCTACTCCAGTCATTCCTAAAGAGGTCAGGCTGCTGCAGCGGTGCACATTCCCTCACATAAAGCAAAGCAGAGCTGCAGAGCTGCTGCTGGAGTTTATGTAACAGGTCATTCTTTATAAGGACTACACACATAAGAGCAAGAGAAAGTCCTTGTAAGGGTATTTAGGCAAAGCATGGGCTAAATGTAAGGCAAATAAAGCCTTCAGCTCACAAGGAAATTGCATTCATTACTTCCTGGTTAAATTCCAGTCACAGGTGTATAAAACGAGCTATTGTGGATATATTTTCCTTACTGTTGCACAAACAGTAAGCAGACTTATATTCTAACATATTTATGACATGACTAATAAGCAGAAAAGTGTCAAGCACACTCACCTGGCTCATATTTAAGGTAGAGGATGGACACGATGTAGTAAGCGAGATCAAACACGGGAAACATTCCCATTTTGGAGAAAGCTTGGGCAATATCGCCCAAATTAAGAGCTGTCAGCACGTCCATGTTGCCGTTCTGACGAGAAGCGTTTCTGTTTTATTCCAACTGCGCAGTCTGGATCGGAAGACCCCCCAAAACCCGGTCCGCCGACTGTCCGCCACAGCAAGCCCCCCCTGGTCTCGGCTGTGAAAGCCTGTGACACTCAAGCCCTCCTATTAATACCTCTCATCTCCACGGCCTCGGCAGCATCATCATCATCAGCACTCAGTGCCAGCTGCTCCGCTTTTTCAGGCAACCTTTCAGCCGCTTCAGCTGAAAAACAAAAGGCTCGCTCTGCTGTCTTCATCGTCGCTCAGCCGAGCCATTGGACGCTGTTGGAGGTTTACTGCAGCTCAGAGACAAAGCAGGGGGAAAATAAACATTTAAGAAGGCGTCAGGCTTCATAGCAACAAATATTTATTCACTCGTTCATGAAAACACCCCACAATCCTGATCTGATCCTGGAGCTGTTCTGGGATTAAAGCAGATGATGCTTTAATCCCAAGATTGTTTACACTCTCCGGGAGCGCAGAGATGTCGAAGTGAACGTAATAACACTAATAAGTAAATCAAGTGTACTTGTATTTTAAATGGTTGTAATTTATTATTCTCTGTATTTGCTTTAAATTCCCACAATAATGGATGTAGTGCTGACTCTCTCCGAAAAGGGGAGCCAAAGACATGCGATAAAAAGCTCCTTTTAAAATAAAATATGCAAATAAACAAATTTAAGAAATTATATTTTTAAAAAAAGTGTGCAAATAGACAGTGATGTAACAGTTTACAGTGGAATAAACAAGTTACTGAGGTATTGTAAAAATAATAATTAATTAATAAAGCTGGTATGGTTTGTAACCTCTTTATAAATCTTGGTAACTAAAGTCTATTTACACATAAGCATAAAAAATACACTGAAACATTGAAAATCAATTTTTTGGCAGACGACCAACGTTTGGTAAGGTTGTACCTTACAGTCTAAACCCAGGGAAGAACAACACAGCGTTTACAGGATTCCTATTGGTCACATTTCTGATTACGTGGCGAACACGGAAGTGAGGCGCTTCTGGTGTGATTTGATCAAGATGATCGGGGATCTGTTGATATTCGGGTAATTTATCGAGTCGTGTGGCGGATATTACACGGAAGCACATCTTGTATTGAGCTAATTAGTTATTTGTGTGTCGCTGTGTAATTTTGTGTTAGTCAGGTCGCCGTGTGTGGCGCAAAATGACAAGCTAACTAGCTTGATGCTAATGCCAGCTCAGCAGCTCATACCCTGTTACCTGACAACCAAACTCTCCGTGTTTGTACTCTGCAGGACTTTACTGGTGAACGCGGGGGCTGTGCTGAACTTCAAGCTGTGAGTGTTGTAGTCAGTCATTATTCTAAGTTTGTGTGGCAGCGGAATGAGCCGAGACGGATGAAGGTTAGCTGTGGGTTTGTTTGTTTTTTCAGCAAAAGGAAGGAGTCGCAGGGATTTGGAGATGACTCTGGATCACCAACAACAGGTGTGTGTGTGTGTGTGTGTGTGTGTGTGTGTGTGTGTGTGTGTGTGTGTGTGTGTGTGTGGTATCGCATCGCCACAAAGATTTACAGTCTATCTTTCAGGGGACAACATCAGAGAGTTTCTGCTCAGCCTGCGGTACTTCCGGATCTTCATCGCATTGTGGAACATCTTCATCATGTTCTGCATGATCCTGTGAGTAAGACTGTGTCAGTCGACGCTGATGAACCACATGCACATGCAGGCACTCAATTACTTGTGCTGTGGGTTTGAGCTGTTTTTTATCCTAGTATTTGTTTCATAGGGCAGCGCGATGGTGCGTTCAAATCAAGGAGAACGTAGAATTTGCACGTTCTCTTCATTGTTTGGGTCTCACTGTGTACTCCAACTTTTCCCCCACAGTAAATGGACTAGTAGTTACATGACACCCTTCTACTCAGCTGAGGACTCAAAGCTCAACTGCTTCCTCTTGCAAGTCTTACTCACCTAGTCACTCACACGTTGATACTTTTATCTTTCTAATATTCACACACTCTGACATGGTTAGCAACTCACGATTCAGTATCTTACTCATGTGATAGACAGCCACTGCCATAGCCGCCCAAAGACATGCATGGGATTTGGTGAACTGGTGACTCTCATCAGTGTGTATGTGTGTCTCTCAGTGTTAGCCCTGCAGTCGATTAGCATCCCGTCCAGGCTGTACCCTGCCTTTCACCTTATGACACCTGGGATAGGCTCCAGCTCCTGACTTGGATAAGCATAAGAAGATGCATAGATACTTGTTTCATATGTTCTGCTCCAAATATGAGAAGATGCTGAAGACTGATGTAGAGCCACATAAGCTTTCTATGGAGCACAGATTCCAGTTGTTTTCAGAAACCTAGACCAGTGACAGTAATGGTTGTCACGACACGAAAGTGAGAAGTTGTGATTATCATCTTTTTGTGGGATTAGGGTTTTTATGTTAATTGAGGGTTTTTTTCTGTATATCCTTGTATAAAGACACAATTTCACACGCAGACCACCCTCAGCATGCTCAATCATCTACATGAGGAAATCCAAAAAGTTCATTTCGTTCGTCTGGACGTTGCTTTTTTCGCTCATCCAAGTGATTTTTTTTGTCACTTTTTCTGACCTTTGTAAACATTACATGTTTCTCAGTAACAGGAAGAAGTTAAAGCACTTCTTCAGGACTCTGCAGTCTTGGAGCACACAGTTCCAAAGTGTCTGCTCTTGGAACATATTTCACATACAAGAGGCAGAAACACGGGTCTGCATGAAATCCCCAGTTTCACCCATTTTGGCTCATTTGTAGCCAAAGGAACGAAGTGGGGAAATAAAGGGCTCGATTATCGTAGTCTGGGTCACTGTTGAGTCATTGGTTCGGGTATGTGGATGACAAGTGGGTGAAAAATCTCATGTCAGGATGTACCACAAAGCATTTCTCACATTAACATCACCAGGGAGGAAATGAAAAATGGCAGGCTAGCTTTCTCAGACTGTCAAATTGCCATTAGTAACGGGGGACATTTAAAAGTCGATGTGTACTTTAAACCAACACACACGGATCAGTATTTCATGTTTGACTCTCGTCATCCACTAAAACACAAACTGGGTGTCACTAGGGACGCTACAACACAGAGCGAACACCATCCCCACACAGACCGGCCTGGGGAGCTGAAGGTCATCGTATCAAAATGGCCCTGAGTCAACGTGGTTGTCCCAGCTGGACATGTGTCAAAGCTGGGAAGGCGCCTAAAAATAGCTGCAGGCAATCCAGGAGAGAAGGACAACCGCTGCCTAAGCAAAACCTTTAGTGTCTAAACACAGCGTCTCTGTGGCTTTAAAATTTCAAAACGCTACGCCAAAAATCAGTCCACCCCAAGGATGGGGTCCCCGACACAGACAGAGTAATGTCGTGTACGCTGTTAAGTGCAGGAGGACTGGGGGGAACCAAACCACCTCTGGCTGAGAGGACGGCACAACACAGCAGAGCTGCCTCGTCAGGCCAGGACTCTGCACCTACAGGCCAGTGGACACGAGGATGAGGATGAGGATGGACACATCCTGGACAGGGAGGAACGCTGGTTTGAGGGCGGAGTCGAGGAGGCCATTTACGTGAAAAGGGAGAGACCATCTCTGAACCCAGAGATGGTCTCTCCCTCCCTGCATCCTGAAAATGCAACGTCCGTGTGAACAGAATGAAGTTTCTAGAAAGCCATATCAGTTTTTAGTGACACACATTATATTTGGGAGACTGTTTAAGGCTTAACCCCATGTTTGCTTTTAAAGGTAAAATCCAGTGTTAGACAGTCGTGCAGTAGCAGACACGGGTCAGCACCTTCACGTGTCGTTCAGGTTAAACATTATAACAAGAAAAAAATGTGACTGTTGCTGCCAGGGAAGTCTGACTGCTTTGGGGGGGGGTGAAGTAATTCTTTACAACTGGGAGCAGCCTGGACAAAGACTGAGCAACGCAGTACCGTTCGGACGAGGCCGGTCAGGAGGATATATGTGACGCAGTCGCGTAAACGTGGACCTGGAGTGCTTTTGTAACATCTTGTGTAATGTGTGAGTCTGTTTGCGAGTGAATGAAGTCCCAACTGAGTGTTAGTGAGGTTGTCCTTTGAAAGTGCTTGATGATTGTGCTGTTGTGTCATATTGTGTGTGTAAATTAAAAGCTTTTATGGCCTTTAGATGTCGAAGTGTGCTGTTGTTCTAACTAGCTGAATGTCTGCACAGATTGTTTGGATCGTGATCGTCACTGGACTTCCTCCAAGATGCTGCCCTGTCCAGATGGATGCTGGCAGCTTCTCCTTAACGTCATTTTTCTGTTTCTTTGACCCTTTGACTTGTAATTATACTCCTTTCCGTTTACAACCCTTCATGCTGTACAGGAATTTATGAATGGCTTTATTTATTCTTCTCTTGTTTTTGCCTGTTATTGATTTCTCTTTAACTGTAACACCTTTGCTGGACACTTGTGTTCTTGTGCTTAGTGGTAAAGAAGGAGATGCATGTTAGTGTCTTTTGTAAAGAAGCACCAGAAACGTCCATGTATTTCTTTTACCTGCGCAGCGCTCGGTTCATCCAGATTCCACAGAAAAATCTGCGCCTGATTTGTGAGTTATAAACAGGATTATTTTACTCGTTTGTTTTCAACTTCTTAGGGAGAAAAATCTGCTATTTTCTTTATTCTGTGGCACATGTGCTGCAATTAAATGTATATTCACTGTAAATGTGTCCTTATTCTTAATAAAAATAAAGTTTTCTTATCAAATATGTTCTGTCTTTTGAAAGTTAACAGAGGCTATTTTCTGGGAAGCCTCGGGTCTTGGTGTACATGTGGGTGTTAGTTTGACATGCTGCACCTGCCTAAACATTGTTCCAGACCACCTACACCCAGTCAGCAGTATTCCCTGATTGCAGCGGCCTCTCTCAGCGGGATCTGGGCCCTGCTGCACTGCAGAATGTGTTCATGAGTAGTTTAACACAGATGAAGAGTTCAAGGTCTTGTCCTGGCCTTCAAACCCACCCATATCTCAGTTGGAGCATCTGTAAGAGGTATGGAAAATACAAGTCAGACGCATGGAGGCCCCTTGAAACCTGCTGCTAACATGTTAGTGTGCCACACCGCATGACACCTGGAGTGGGCCTGTGCACGCCATGTTTCCAGGCATCCACATACACTGGCTTCTTCATTAGACACAACTAAGAGGCTTGTTAAAGCAGCCAGTCACATGGCAGAAACATAATGCATTCAATGCAGCGCAAATAATCTGTCATTACAACCAAGGTGAGCATCCCAGAACACGTGTCAAACCTGGAAGCAGATGAGCTACAGCAGCACAAGACCACACTCCTGTCAGCCGGCAAGAGGAACCTGAGGCTACAGCTTTAATGAGTCTGCTGCAACACCCAAGCTGTGGGCTCAGAGTTTGGCATGAACAACATGAAAGGACAGACCCATCCTGCCTTACCTGGCTGACAGTGCAGCTTGGTGGTGGTTTAATGGTGTGGGGAACATTTTTGGCACTTTGGACCCCTTAGTACCTGCTGACCACAGCCTACATGAGTATTGTTGCTGACCATGCCCATTCAGCAGCATAACAACCATGTCACAAAACTCAAGACATCTTAAACCATAACATCTCTCTGTGTCATGCTACAGCATGGCTGAAAAGATATTTCTCTAGGCTATAAATCCAGTTTCTGGAGATGTTATGGTAACCAAACCAAACTCGAAGGTTAGTGGTTAGTTAGTGGTTCGATCCCTGGCTCCCCCAGTCTGCATGCCAAATATCCTTGGGCAAGATCCTAACCCCAAGTTGCTCTCCGATGCATCCATCGGAGTGTGAATGTGTGTGAATGTTAATTAGAAATCACTGACATATAGAGAAAGTGCTTGTATGAATGGGTGTAATTGGCTGAATGAGGTGGTTGTATAGAGCGCTTTGAGTACTCCAGCAGAGTAGAAAAGCACTATAAGAATCAGTCGACTACGCCGCCATGGCCGCTGAGCAGCGCACCGATCCAGATGCCCTTGCCCTTCGGTCCGCACAAACAGGGCTCTTTCAGAGTCAAACCAGAAGCCTTGCAGGGAGACTGAGAACCACCACAGGACTGTCAGGAATAGACTCCATACTCTGACCTGTGACATCTGACTTTAAGTTAGAAAACATCAGATGTGTCATACTGTTGCTGTCATCTTGACTGATTTCTATACATAGTCTCAAACTGCTCACATACCTGTTATCACTGGAAGGTCTGTGGCCAAGTCAGTCCATTCCAGCCTTTTTTCTAGTTGTTCTCTTGTCCAGTGCATGGCACAGCAGGTAAATGAGGAACATTTCCCCTGCAGGACAGAGTGAGAGTCTCCCCAGGCCTTTTCACTACAGAACTGGAAGGACTAGAGTCCATAGTCTGACGTGTAACACCTGATCAAATGAAAACAGATGAACCACCAGAAAAAGAGATCTTCAAAATGTTCTGGCATCAGTGACTGATCATCACTAAGTGTGTCCTGGTAAATGATGAAACATTTAAAATAATTTAAACTCCAATATTTTGGGTAAAAAGGACCTTACTGTATAATTCAAGTGCTATAAATTTTAAGAGTCAGGCAATTAAACTGACTCTATTACAAAGGAAGAATGCTGCTTCATTACATGGAGACAATCTAGCTATATGGGTGGTATCGTCATTAACAAGATCACAGGACAGCCTATTTTAAAAAGCTTATGCTCAGAGGCTTTCCTGGATACTATGTTCTTATTTTCTTTAGGAAGAGTTCCTAAACCCATGCAGTAGCTTTCAATTCACTTCTGTTCAGTTCAATTCAATTCAATTTATATAGCACCACATCACATCAGTTTGCTCAAGGTGCTTTACATTGTAAGTTAAAGATCCTACAATAACAGAGAGAAAACCCCAACAATCAAACAGCACCCTCTGAGCAAACACAAGGCCAGTACCGCATCATGTCCAAATTCAGTGCTGCCTGTCTGGATAGATGTTTACTCATACTTTTCTTTTACAAGTAAAAAGTGAAAGAGAGTGAGATAATTACCATGTGTTTATCTTCTTATGGCTTAGTAAATCTTATAAAGTAATATTAATAACTACTAGCTGTGGGGAGTCATATTATTTCTCGTGGTATATATTGTAGTTAGAAAAAATATAATTAAAAAAACTGGATCTCTGTGTTTAAAATGTCCTAAATGAAGCAAAATTAGATTCAGTTATAAGGAATAACAGCATGAAAGCCACACCTTCTTCATTAAATCCTGATGCAAATGAAAATGTGTGCAGTGTACTTCTGTCCTGATGACCCATCTTGTACTTTGTGTTGATCTGCAGAGCAGCAGTGGAGACTCTTCAGGCTCAGGATGACAAACACACTCACTGTGCTGCTGGTTGCTTTCTTTCTGCCATGTGAGTGCTTCTACTTCTTACTGTCTCATCATTAATCAGGAAACACTATGTCAGTCAGTCAGAACATCCTTTCTGTTTTCATTTCCTCAGGTGTTACAGGTCAGAGTTTGGAGTCTGTTCCTTCCAGTCCTGTAGTGAAACGTTCTGGGGAGACTCTCAGCCTGTCCTGCAGGGGATCTGGTTCTGGATTTACCTGCTGTGGTATGAGCTGGATAAGACAACAACCAGGAAAAGGACTGGAATGGATTGGGATTGGCCACAATCCTTCCAGCAGCAACAGATATGCGAATAGTTTGAGTGGACGAATAGAAATAAGTAGAGATGACAGCAACTACATAGTGCATCTGAGGCTTTCTAACTTAAAACCAGAGGACTCTGCTGTGTATTACTGTGCCAGAGAGACACAGTGCTTTAAGTAATGAGAGAGGCTTTACAAAAACCTTCAGACAAACAGTTTCACAGGAACCTACAGGGGGCAGCAAATGATCAAGAATATAATGTTCACCTCACTGTCACAGTAATGCCTGTAATTGTGGCATCTGTGAATACATATTTATAAAATGCGCTGTATCCAAAACACATTTTGATGACGTTAAAAATGTGAAAAATTATTTTCATAAACTTTTAAGCACCATGTCAAGAAGTAAACAAAAGCAATTTAAGTAAAATTTAAACAGAAAAATAAATATTTTCAGTACTTTTCAAGTGAGCACATCAGCATTTATCATTTGAATAATATATTTATAACATTATAATACATTACCATTTTTTATTCTGATTCTGAGTTGAAACGTTTTTGAAAGATAAAGTACTTGAAAAGACATTTGAAAGGTCACAGAGTCAGAGACATTGTAAGACAGAATGATGGCATTTAAAGAATGAATCTACAAAACACAACACAAAATATGCTGTTAGGCGTGTACTCTGTGAATCATAGTTTCTCTCTGGTTTAAATAAAGTAGAGGCAAATTTTATGCAATAGGTACTTGTGTGTCCTTCTCTATATGCAAAGTGACCCCCCTGAAGTCTGCTCTAAAAACCTGAAATCACGGCACCAGTTACAGCAGAAGAAGAGACGTTCTCATCAGATCACCTTCAGTACCAACATGTTCTCTGCAGCTCATGGTGCTGCTGGATCCTGTGTCTCACTGAGGCAGAGGAACTGACAGTATGATAAAAACACAATAACTGTCACACTTAATTCTTTCCTGTTGTTTTCCTCCTCCAGTGTGACGTGTGAACAGCTGACACAGCCAGCCTCTGTGACTCTGCAGCCAGGGGATTGTCTGACCATCACCTGTTAGGTATCCTAATCTTTTAGCTGTGCTCGAACATTTTGGATCAGACAAAATGTCACAGCCAAGGACCGAACCAAGCAAACTGACTCAATCACAGATCACATGCGGAGGCACGAGTGAATGTGAATTCACAGGACTTCATTTACAAAACAGAGTAACAATAAAGATGACTTGACTGTGAGCTGTGAACTATGAGATAACCCGACCTATGAGGTATACATGGTATTCTATGATACAATGATACAAAACAATGTGAAGCACAATAATGACCTCGTCTCTGAATCACTGAAACAAGAGAAAACAGAGTTGTATCCGTGAAGCCAGGGTGAGAATGAGCAAATTGGCATTTGATAAATAAATACTTTTAAAGATTTTACTTTGGGTAAAATCAGGAAAAACATTTTTTGGTAAAAAACAAAAATCTTTGTTTTTTTTTACCAGATTAGTGTTTCAATGCAATTTTAATGTCCCTGTGATACTAAAATGATTATGAATGACTGATTAGACCCTGCTGAGTAAAACAATGAATTGAAAAGACATATTACTTGTATATATGTTTGTTTGGTTAGCTTGAACATTACTTTGGTTGAATTGCTGATGAGGAACTGATGCAAACTTAGGCTGATTCCATCTTTGAATATGTGCTGCAGAGTATAAAAAAGGGCATGACAAGATTGAGCTGCATCACTGACGACTGGCAGAAAAATGGCTTTGATGATAAACTGTCATGACTTTATGGTTGTTTTCTTCTCTTTCTTCTCAGGCCTGATAAAACCAGCTTAAAAAATGTTGAAAGAAAAATGTTTTTTTTAGGGCGGCAAGGTGGGACAGTGGTTAGCACTGTTATCGCACAGCAAGAAGGTCCTGAGTTCAATTCCACCATCAGGCCGGGGTCTTTCTGTGTGGTGTTTGCATGTTCTCCCCATGTTTGCGTGGGTTCTCTCTGGGTACTCTGCCATCCTCCCACAATCCAAAGACATGCAATTTGTTGGGATAGGTTAATCCGAAAATCTCGATTGCCCAAATCTAATTGCCCATAGGTGTGAATGAGGGAGTGACTGTGACTGCGAATACCTCCAGGTACTGAGGGTCAAACGCTGACTCTGAGGCGGTGGTAAAAAGGCCTGGAGGATCCCACAGACTGACCTGTACATACTCAGGAGCTAGAACCCAAGACTGAAGAATAAGTGCAGTGTTAAATTTGACACTTTAAGCATTTTTGCATTTAAAAACTCAGTGAGTCACAAAGAAGATAAAAGACTGTTTATTGTTGTAATTCAGAAACTATGCCATTTTTTGTAAACATCAAATATACACAGGAAATATACAAAAAAGGCTTCTCTCTAACAGGAGTGTAGTTATCAACAATACACATTCAGGGGAAGCATTAGTATATTAACTCAAATCAAATTAATGTTGGTCTAGCTTATTTATGTAAATAAATAGTTAAACACTATTTTCTTTTAACTTTTATTGACAACAGTCAACATAAATACAAACAATAACCACAGTCCTGAGATTGGGCCCTAGCTCTAAAATAAAAATACACACAGTTACAATAAAGAGACAAACTTCAAGCAAAAACAGAAACTTAAAAAAAACAAACAAAAAACCATAAGTGACTTAACCAACAAGGCTTTGAACTGGTTTCCATCTTCTTTCAAAGATATGGGTCTTCAGCTGTAGTTGTGCTGTCAACTGTTCCATTGAATATAGCTGTCTGATTTTTTGTATCCACTGTGAGGCCGTGGGCGGTTCCGGTTTCAACCAATAGTTTGTTATCATTTTCCTTGCGGCCATTAGTAGGAGATGTAGCACACTTTTCTGATCATGGGACAAATCTGGGAATTTGTCCAGTAGACATGTTAAGGAGTCCCAGGGAAGAGTCACTTCCCAAAGGAGCTTTTCTACGAGCCCTCCAACTTCAGTCCAAAAGTTTCAGATAATGGGACAGTCCCAAAATATATGTGTTTGATCAACCACAAGTCCACAGTTCCTCCAGCACTTATTGCTACTCCAAGTCCCAGAGCGGAGACACTTTAGTGGTGCCCTGAAAAAACGAATTTTAGACTTTCAGTCAAACTCTTTCCACATTTGACTCCACACCCCCTTACGACAACCAGAACAAACACTCATCCAAGTATCATCATCCAATGTCACATTGAATTCCATTGCTGTTTTATATGTTGGGTATTAGCCGACATATCCATCATCAATTTGCAATAAATTAAGGACACTTGTCTTTTCATTACACCATTGTTTTCAAACATATGAATTAAGTGTTTTTCTATGTTTGTTGGGTCTCTTCTGAGCAGATCCCAGTCCCTATGTTTTGTTAAGTAGTCCCTTATCTGTAAATATCTGTAATGATCCCCCGAGGGTGGATTAAAGTTGTGTCTTAGTTGGGCAAAGGTTTTCATTACACTTCCCTCAAAGAGCTGGTTTACAGTGATAAGCTTTTTCTCCGCCCACCTATCAAAGCCCCTGTCCATCAGAGATGGAAGAAATTCAATATTCCTGCTTATGGACATGGCTCGCGAGAGGGCCACCAATCCTCTTGATTGTTTTTGTACCTGGTTCCAGAGTATTTTTAACCCATAAATTGTCAATCTTAATTCTCTTCTGTGTCTCCAGACCAGTAAATGGGAGCCAGGATAAAGATATTCTGGGCATTGACTCCTCCTCCATGGAGACCCAGATTGTTTCTGGATCACAAATTATCCAGGCCACAATTGCTCTTATTTGGGCAGCCCAATAATACAGTTTTATGTTAGGCAGCCTTAGATCACCATTAGCCTTATCTGACATCAGAATTTTAAGGCGCACTCTTGGCCTTTTGTTCTGCCAAATGAATTTTGAAATGCATTTGTCTAATGATTTGAATGCAGATTGTGGTACAAAAACAGGGAGGCTTTGAAAGATGAACAGTAATCTTGGTAGAACATTCATTCTAATACATTCAATTCTTCCTAAGAGAGAAAGTGGAAGTATGTTCCATCTATTCAAATCGGTTTTGATTTCCTTAAATAACTTTTCGTGATTAGATGAAAACAACTGGGTGGTCTTAGGGGTAATCGTCACACCCAGATATCTGAACCCCTGTGTGGAATGTCTAAACAAGACCAAATTATCCAATTGTGATGGCCATTTCCCAACAATCATTAAAACTTCAGATTTAGTTGTATTAACCTTATATCCCAACACAGCGCTGTACTCATTAAGGTTTTGGAGCAGGGCAGGTATGGTGGTGACAGG
This sequence comes from Pelvicachromis taeniatus, assembly GCA_015108175.1. Lineage (NCBI taxonomy): Eukaryota > Metazoa > Chordata > Actinopteri > Cichliformes > Cichlidae > Pelvicachromis > Pelvicachromis taeniatus. Next base: position 17,127 of record VURO01028093.1, read on the forward strand.
ATTTTCTAAAAATAGTAAGATATCATCAGCAAAAAGAGACAGCTTGTGAGGGACATCGGTTTCATCTCTAATTCCCTCTATTAGAGAATTGGATCTAATCAGTTCGGCCAGCGGCTCTATGCTAAGTGCAAATAAAAAGGGAGAAAGGACTTCACCCTTCACCTTTCTCACCACAGTGAGAAAAAATGGCAATGGCCATTAACCCTTACTCGCGACCTGGGGTCTTTGGAAAGTACCTGGATCCTTTTAATAAAGGTGTCGTTAAAACCCATATGTCTGAGAGTCTGTTGTAGAAAGACCCAATCCACTCTGTCAAATGCCTTCTCAGCATCCAAGCTGAGAAACATTGATGGGGTGTTCCTTTTTTGTGCTATTATTTGGAGATTTAAGGCTTTTCTGACATTATCTGTTCCTTGTCTCTGTGCAATGAAACCAGTCTGGTCAGGTTTTACGAGTTTTCTTATGTGATTTTCATTAATAATGGCTTCAGACCATGATCTGGGGGGGGGGGCTTCTGAGAGTGCGTAATTGTAGACCGCAGAATTGGTGTCAGCTCTTTTTCAAACACTCTAATATTCTCCAGGGAGTCCATCCACTCCTGGATGTTTCACAATGATTTTTTAACATTTCTTCTTTTGTAAGTGGCCTCGTTATTTGATCAGCTTCCTCCTTGGTCAGTCTACTAAGATTGATTGATTTAAGCAGAGCTTCAACCCTTTCCGTCCTATTTGGGCAGTCCTCTTCCCTGTATAACTCCTGATAGTAGTTGGCAAATGCCTTTGTAATATCCTTCGGCTGCTGCATCATATCCCCAGATTTTGTACACTTTATTTTATGCACCACTCTGCTTGATTGCGATTTGCGCAGTTGAAATGCCAGCAGGCGACTAGCCCTATTACCAAATTCGTAATATTTTTGTGTGAATCTCAGCTGCCCCTCTGCCTTGTAGGTTAACAAGTTGTTCAGTTGTTGTCTAGTCTCTTTTAGTTTATCCAGAAGGTCATCCTTCCGAGTCATCTGAAATTCTCTTTCCAATGCTCTAATTTTGTCCTCTACTTCTAATTGTTCTGCAGTTCTCTCTTTCTTTAATCTAGAAAAAATTGCAATAATTTCGCCCCTTAGGACACATTTGACTCCCTCCCATAACACTGCTGGAGATACCCCAGCCTTATCGTTAAATTCAAAGTAGTCATTAATGCTTTTTCGTAACTCTTGTTTAACTATGTCCTTATTTAATATAGATACATTGGCTCTCCAATATTTAAAATTGTTATTTGTGCTCATCTTTAATTTCAAACATACTGGAGCATGGTCTGAGATGGTGATTGCTTCTACATTACATTCAGTGGCTTTAAAGGAGTCTGCTCCTGACATCAGGAACATATCCAACCTTGAATGGGTTCAGTGAACCTGTGAGAAGAAGGTAAAATCTCTCTCCTTGTGATGTAATCTATGCCAAACATCTACCAAGCCTAACTTCCCCATCAGTGTCAGAAGGGCCAAAGATTTTTGGGATTTAGATCCTGAACCGGCAGGAAGCCTGTCAACAGCTGCCCTCAAAACACAATTAAAGTCCCCTCCCATCAGAATAATCCCTTCTGCTTTATCTGCTATCAATGATGCCATCTTCTTGAAAAAAATTGGATTGTCCTTGTTTGGAGCATATATATTAAGCAATGTTATTTTAATGCCCCCCATACTTCCAATTATCATCACATACCTCCCCTCTTTATTAGAAAAGGTCCTCTCATGAGAAAAATAAGTAGATTTATTGAAAAGAATTGTGACACCCCTCTTCCTCCCGTTATGGTATGAGGAGCTATATTGCTGGTCAACCCATTCCCTCCTCAGCTTTGAGTGCTCCTTTTCTGAGAGATGTGTCTCCTGAAGCATAGCTATAGCACAGTTAAGTTTTTTTTAAATTGGTTGAGTACTTTTTTCCTCTTAATGTGCTACACGGCCCTTTAACATTATAAGTAACACAAATTAGATCGTTCATCTCATATTATGGACTTATTCATCACGGAGCACGAAGTAGCACGTTTTTTACATATTAGCAGGAATTGGCCCATTTTCAATCTCAGGACATAAAGAACATTAACAACATAAAACAACAAAAATGAACGGAACATTGTAGGCTTACACATACCAGACTGGATCAGTCGGTTAAGAAACCTGAAAACATCCAATCCCCGGTGTTTCCTGGGCAGAGGGTGGTGACTGGTCCTCCGTGGAAAACGAAGCGTTTTGGGTTGCTGTGTTCGGCTCTCGAAGCGGTCGGTTGCACGCCCGGCTGTGGAAGATGAAACTCCACTTGCTTTTCCTTCTGCCCCGTCTGGCACTAAAACAGTTTATTATGATTCTCCTAACTGGTTACAATCTCAAACATCATATGAACTCGGCGAAAGCAGCTCACTCCATTGTAGTGAAGAAGGATTCAATCCCTGCATATGAGCGTGATTGAGGGCCGCCCCATGCTCATTCCCGCAGTGCTCCACCCGCATCGGGACAGATCCACTTCCAGCCGCTCCCTCTCATCCACGCGTACCTTCACCCCCATCTTCTCAAGTATTGATTGAGCATCTGACATCGTCGGGAAGATTTTTTCACCGTCATCTAAGACCACTCTCAGCTGTGCAGGAAAAATACGCCTGGCTCTAATGTTCTTCGTCCTCAGCTGCTTGACTGCATCATGAACAAATGATCTTTTCTTCTGCAATTCGGGAGAAAAGTCGTGGTCCAAGTATGTCTGACCTTCTTTGTACATTACTTTTTTTTGCTCCCATGCTTTCCTTAGAATAGACTCTTTGACAGAGTAATCCAGAAACTTAACAAACAGGGGTCGCGGAGCAGCATCTGGAATTTTAGACCTGCCGGTCAGTGCTCTGTGAGCTCTCTCAATACTGATGTCTGTCTCTGGGGGTAGTTGAAGGGCAGATTTAAGCAGCTCTTGTACAACAGGTTTTACATCTTTTCCCTCGCTTCCCTCTGGTACATGGTAGATTCTCAGGTTGTTTCTCCGTAGTCTGTCCTCCATGTCCTTGCAGCGCGCGGTCAGATGCATATTGCACTGCAGCAGGTACCGGATGGTCTGTTCATGGCGCATCACTGTGTCTTCATTAGCGCTAATGCGATTCTCCGCCTCCTTGGTTGTCTTTTCCAAATTTGTCACTTCTCCTTTCAGTCCCTTGAAAGCCGTTTCCAGTCTTGTTAGGGAGAGCTGATTTTTGTGTGATTGTCTTTTCTCATTTTCTCGAGTTCCTCCAGTATTCTTGACCCAGAGTCATGCATGCTAGCATCCACGGCCGCAGGTGTACACGAGGCTTGTTTCAGAGTCAACTGCTTCGAATTCTCCCCTCTGTCTTTGACTTGGTCCTGTTTTTGCGACCCCTTACCTCTTAGGGACAATGCCATATTGTCTAAGTGAAAATTTGCTGAGTTTTATACGGTTTAGTTAGAAAATATATTCATATATGAGCGGAGCAAATTCCTCAAGCTGCTGCTAGCAGCATGACGTCACCGGAAGCCCCATTTAAACACTATTTAACTTAGTGTGTTAAATAGTAACTTAGTGTGCTAAATAGTGTGTAAAAATGATGTAGTTGAAGACCGAGGAGAAGAGGGCTGCTGAGAGAGTTTATAAGTGATGGGGTCAATTTCTTCGAGGAGCGATAGCAGTTCTTCAAGATCCTCTACAGTACTGCTGGTATTGGTCTGGAGCTGAAAGGGTGCAAAATACGAGGCAGAGGATGAGGATGTAGATGCAACAATAGGGCCGGTGTGATTTAGGTCTAGATCATGATATGCATGTGGAGAGAAGGGCTGGTAAGTCTGGGCAGCTGCACAAAGTGATTGTTGGTGAGGCAGACTGGAAACATTTAGCTGTAGCTGATGATATTGCTGCTCTACAACTGAGGAAGGACATGACTCTGTCTCAGCTGGCCTCATACAAAGCTTCTTTGTTTGTTTTGTTTTGTCTTCTGGTACCAATGCAGATGCTGCAACATAAACAAAAACACAATGAGTCTTCTATTTTTAAACCATTTTTTTCTCGTTTTTCTCACATTTCACATGTGAAACACCGACTTGTTCTCTCACCTGTGCTTGATGTGCAAGGCCGGGTTCTCTTCCTCTTTTTGCCCTAAATGCAAAGACACAAATACAAACACATTAGCATATTCATGACGTGATTCAAACTCTCTGCAGTGACTGTTTCATCATTTACTGCAGTGATGGGCACATGTATGAAC
>VURO01028095.1:0-46942 GCA_015108175.1 Pelvicachromis taeniatus
CACACATATATATATATATATACACACACACACACACATATATATATATATACACACACACATATATATATATATACACACACATATATATATATATACATATATATATATATATATATATAAACATACACATACATACATATATATATATATACACATACATACATATATATATATATACACATACATACATATATATATATATACATACATACATATATGTATAAAATGTAAAAAGGTCGCCTGGCTACTATTGGAGACCGGCGTCTATTTGTCGTGACATATTTTCAATCCGGCGTTTATTAGAAACGGACGTCAATAAGAGTACGGTACTAATTACCTATCAAATTTTGACGAAAACTTAAGCAATACCAACCAGTCCAGGACATAAATGTCTTTGTGACATATTATTAAAGCTAATGATAGAAAAGGCACATCAGCATCTGCATGATTCATTCCATCTGTTGGGATCATTTTAAGATCTGCCGTATGACATGTAATGTTTGTTTCAAAATCTACTAACAGGTTTTTAGTCCTGTTTTCTTTGATGGGCCATCTGTACATGTGGTTGAATTAGTTGTCTTAAGTGAAGAGAAAATAAGTATATGATATTTATCGCAATGACTTTCAAATAATTTTGGTTTGCATGAAAATGTGGAACTAGGAGTAAAGTAAATTAATTACCTTGATGAATATTGTATTAAAAGTTTTTATTTTATACACGCGTCTGGGCAGCGGTGAGTGACTCACTGTGATATGATGACCCACATCATATCAGCCTATGATTCAGCTGCTACCTCCAATTAGTTCTCATCACTGCACTGGACACGCTGTTTACTTCTTTTTTTTGCCTCATACAATATGGATCCTGTCTTCATGTTACATTTTTTTTTGTTTTATTAGTATGTAGACAGACGGGAACAGCTGTTATTTTATGTATTTAAAAAAAAGAAAAGTGTGAAATGAGTCAGGAATGACGTAGCTGTGCCCCAATTAAATGTCAGCATACCTACAGTCAATCAATAATTGGGTCCGTATGATTATTAAATTAGGACTGACAATTAAATTAGGGAGTTAAGAGAGACGCAGACGTCAGTCAAACCCTTTAAACCTAATTAACTGCTGCCGTCTGAAACTTCCAATCAGTAAAATAATCCACAAGCATTCACTCTATTACGGGCTAGATTAATTGGTTCACTGACGTCCTGAGGCATGAAAGCGCCTGGTGAAATTCACATTCATATATACAGACACAGAGTTGCCGTTTAAACTTCATTGAAACAGTGTTGTGCTTTCCTGTCATATCTAGTTTAGGAAGCATACATTCTTCCCACGGTTCCCAATGAACATTCCCTGTAGCTGCAGACAGTATACAGTCTCTTTATGTAGAAACCATTTCTTTTGACAGGCAATTGCTCGTAATCGGTTCCGATGTGAATGTACAGATGAAAGGAGTACTGTTCTTCATAAACTGCTGAGGAATAATTATTTAATATTTACTACTTAGATTCTTTCCAGGACCGTACCTGCTCCTCTTTGAGACGCCCTGTAATTATACATGTTTTTTAATGTCAGTCATTTAAATTATAGTTCCGTTTTTAATTTCTAGATGAAAACAAAGATCTGATTTACTGCCACAAAGCCTAACTAAATTATTCATGACTACTACTTAACTGCATTTTGACGATTACAGAAGAAACAGAATGAGAACTCTGAAAATAGTTTTTTTGAGGGGAGGTTACGTGCAAATGGGGATTACGAATATTTGCCTGTCTTTGTATATACAACTGCTCAGCCAGTAAAACACCTGGGTAACAACTCTGACCTACCAGGATATGGACATGGAACTGTGATAATTGGGGTGTCTGCCACCTTTGGGTGCTGTGTATTGCAAAATGAGGCCTCAGGCTTGTTCCAGCACATTTTGCTGCTGCTCTGGTATATTGGCATTTTCCTGGCTGGTTCAGTGCCCGGGGCACTGATGACTTCCTGAACAGTTTATGCAGTGAAGTGGGGCTCATTGTCCTGCTGGGCTAGGCCATTACCAATGGGCTACTGGTTAACCTGCAACAATGTTTAGGTCGGCAATATACAGCATAAATTTCCCCAATCAATCATCGCTTTGCAATGATATGACAAATCCTAGGAGACTACAAAATACGTATCCTATAGATATAGATATTATTACAGCGAAAAATAAGCAGGGTGAGCGTACACTTGCATCATTAGCTCAGAGGCTACTACTTATTCTACTACTAAATAACTCCTACGCCTCATAGAAGGTACAAAGTAATGTCACAAAACAACCCATGATTAATTGCCAAATATAAAGAACTGACAGAACTTACAGGCATTGCTTTCTGAAGGACTCCTCTGAAGGAATGTTTTGGAGTCAACACCAACGATTACCAAGGTGTACCCATGCTTTTCCCACTGTTCTCTGCACTTCCTGCTTCCTGTCTATGCAAAAGCTTTCCTGTCTACCAAGATGTCAAAATAAAAGCATCACAATTTTCTGATGTATAACAATAGAAATACAATTTCCACGGCTACTTATTTGTCTCATTAGCATATAAACATATTCAAGACAGAACACCTCTGATGGTTACCTGATGCTCCTACAGTAATAATCGTATTAATTTAACCCTACTAACTGTATGTCTTTGCACTGTGGGAGTATCACGAGAGAAAACACGCAAATATATAGAAAGGATGATATACCAGTAACAATAATTGTAGATATTAGCTTCCACTGCCATATCATAGTCCTCCTCAACTTTGTTTTCTGACTCAACTTCATGTTTATATGTTTCATATATCCGAATGCGCTGGATGTGTCTGTATTTGAGAAGCTGCCTCAAAAACTCTGAACACTCATGGGCTAAAGACTTGCCTGAACTGGCATATTGTCTGGGTCGTTGATGATTAGGGTCGTGACTGTTCGTTCACTTTTAGAACGGATGGTTTATTGCCTAGCTGGACAACATCTAAAATTCCCTGCCTTTTCACGTTTCATAAAGCAATTTTCACTCTCTTCCCAAGGGCGTTTCGATTCCTTGTTGAAGAAAATTATAGGAAGAGAATTTGGTTTTAGTCATTGCTTTTAACCAGCAGCATTTGGGAGCACTTTGAGTTGACTACATGCATAAAATGCATCAAGTAGAGAGGTTCTGAGAAGACAGCTTTTAGAAACTTTGTCCACAAGCATTATCCAATTTTGTCTTCTCTTTTTATCCACAAGAAAGCTGTGAAAATAATATTGCCCGTGTTGTTTACTTCCAGCTTAAAATCACAACTCAGAGCAGAGCAGTATGTCATATTTCAGACCTTCATACTTGAGGCCATTAGAAAGAGCAACTTTAATGCCTCCTGATAAAAAATAAATAAATACTGGGTTGCCTCCTTTGTCAGAGTTCTCTTTAAACAAAAGTTAAAATGCATTCAAATTAGTACTAACAAACATGAAGAAATTGTGTTGTAAACTACAAGTCTCAAGAATAGTGTATAATTCTTATCGCTGGCTACGGGAGGATGCATTATAGGATATACTCCTAAACAGAACAGAATAAATAAAAAAATATGAAATATAATAAAAGCCTACTGTGGCATGCAATATTATATTCCAGTTGCAGAATTCATTTCAGGTGCCTTTCATTAGTGCTTAAATGTTCAGTATTATGAAGAAACCTCAGTGTCGTTCCCATCCCGCTATATTAATCCTAAAGCTTTTTCAGTACAACAAAGATATTACAAAGGCACAGAGGAAATGTAATTTTAAATGTAAATGTAAAAGACTTTCTATCCTCTTGTGCTGCATTGCTGAATGCGATTTAGGTAAACAACTCAGAACAGGACACAAAGCAGTGAGGGATGAGGTTGGAGTGTAAATGACCTGCTGATAGCGACTGTCGCTAGCAGATGAAAACAAGCTCATTACGTTTCCCATGGCAAAGTGTGCTGTGATTAAAAGGATTAAACAATGAATTCAGGGCACCTCGAACACTTAGGCAGAAAATAAATTATGGGAACATATGATGAGGTCTCAGACTGCCCACAGTGGCTTGTCTGTCACATATGAGCTACGCCCTCACATGATGGGAATTACCATGCACCGAGAAGGGTTCGCCCTGAACAAATTGCATTTTTCCAGTCAAGACCTTTCTCCGTCTTCACTCCCAGTGAGGTCATCAGTTGTTGCATTCAGCCGTTTCCTCCGGAGGACCCACAGTGATCCCGTTTCATTCGTTGGATGCCTCCTTATTAATCCAGGAACACAACTAGTGGTATTTTCACCTCTCTGTCCAAGTATTTTCTGTCCTCTGCTGCTGTGCTGAGGTAGTCTTCATCTAATAACTGCTCTACATTCTCATATCTCACACTGGGATGTACAGTTTCAGAAACAATAACTTGAAGAAATGTTTTAACCCTAACTCGATTCTCCCTCTTTCTTCCTGCGATAATCTTTTCAGCTATGGTGGCCCTTTATAGCTTTTATGACGTCTCCATGATTTATTTTCAAACTCTCTCTGCTGTACTTGGTTCTCTTCATTTTCAAAGATTCTATTACATGATTTTGGTATGTGCTAAGATGTCTTGAGTGGTTATCTCCTTTTTTTTCTGTGCTAAAGTCATGTGATTCTACCCAGTGTAATATGCTCAATTGATATTAAACTCAATCCTTTTTTTTCTCCTTTCATGGCTGTACATCTACCCAAACCACACAGCTCAGCTAAAGTCCTATGTGCCACCATGACCCCCACAATCTGTGCCACAGCATCCTTCTCTTTCAGTGGGTGGCTACAGCTGAAGCTCTGGCCAAGAACTGAAAGCTAGAAAACGGAAAAAAACTGAAAGCTAGAAAGCCACTTTGGGTTGCTCCCCTTAAGGCACAATTACAAACGAGAAGAAGAAAAGTAGCTGCGGGTAGATGGGCCTTGGGTTATGCTCAGCTCGGACCATCTGTTCCCTCTACAGGAGATTCTCGATCTATTATATCAGAGGGGAAAAATAATGGAGCCTGAGGGAGGGTCAGTGGCCCTATCACAGAGTAGCTCTAATACAATGGGAAGAATGTTTGCGTTACACTGCTGTCTCCTGACTCTGCAGGTTTCAGCTGACCTCTGCGTGGCATAGTGGAAGACTGCAGTCTTAAGCAAGAAGCACAAGGTCTTATAAGCCTTTTTGGGAGAATGTCTAGTACTGCTGGTGAGATGAATAATGTGGACAAAATAAAGTCAGCACATTATGTTCTTGTGAGGGCAACATGAGGTCTAATCTTCATCAGACCCAATTTCATCCAAGTAGATGAAAAAACACAACGAACAGCTTGACCCAGATGAGGCTTTTTCCCAAATCAACTTTTCTCAAACCAAATCTAGGCTAAGTGATGAAACCAAATGGTCTTAAAGTGTGAGCACAAATATCAAAGAAATTTGATTTAATTAAGAGAAGAGATGGAAAAATGAAGGTACTCCAATTCAGTAAGAGCCAGGGGGTGATGCCTCTTCTTTCCCACACATCCAATGGTGAATCCCACTAGATTGCTTAGCACATGCTCTGAGAACTAGAATTACATATATGAACTTAACTACCCATGTAAAAGCCGATATGAAGAAGCTGAAGGTCCCCTCATCACTGGGGAATTCCCTATAGAAGACGAAATAATTAGGCTTTCTGAAGTCCTCTCAATACATACGTTAATTTTTTTTTAATTACAGCAAAGCAATGAAATTTAATTTTTTATATACAGTTACAGCCATGTCCATCTTGATTCTCCACCAGACGTGTGTCAGAACAGAAGGTCACTGAAAACAATCTAACTGTGGAGCTGCTCAAAGGCTGTGACGTCCTGTTCATCGAGGTGAGTCAGCACTGGTTGCCCAGATTATCCTCCTCCTGTGAAAGATTGGGGACTTTGGCCAAAGACTCTGAATCAGTCAGAGATGATTTATTAAAGTATGTTTGATGTGGTTGCTCTAGTCTGACTCAGTTTGTGGCATAAAATGTCAAACGCTCACCAAAAGTGATATTGTGTGTAATACTGGTCCAAGCCAATTTATTTAAAGACATGCACACACGCGTGCACATACACACGCTTACATATGTAAGTAGTGACTGGAACCCAAATTCTTTTGGATGTTATTTCACATTATTTGACTACCTATCTCTGCTTTCTTATGGTCAATGTAAGCTTAAGCATTTAAATATGGCTTACAGCAAAAGCAGAGTTTGTACTATCTTGAAAATCAATATTTGGTATGATCAACTTTATTTCTCACCTCAAGTCTGAACTTTCTTAAGGCAAGTTATTTGTCCATAGCAGACGACCATCAAAAGAAATATCACGAGCTGATGTCAGGAAGTGGAAAATTGGAGTATTTTGAGGGGTTCAAAAGTAGCAGTATTATTATTAGTAGTAGTTACTTTAAGTTATTATTTGAAAATCAACATTATGGAATGACAGAATATAACAAAAAGCATATTATCTGTTCTTAAAGAGTTATTTTCTAATGCTTCATAGGACTGGGCTGGAGACCGCTCCCTTATGTGAAAGTAAGCTTAATGCTACGTGGACGATCCAGTGGGATAATACAGGACCATTCCCTTTCTCTTGTCCCTTTCATATCTATGTCCCAGGAGACAAATTGATTAACTCGTGATTTGTTCCTGCATGATCAACCTGATGATTAAAACAGATCCATTTCAGACAGACTGGGAAAAAAAAGAACAGACAAAAAAAACCATACACTTGTGATATTGTCTAATGTTCCAATCAATTAGAGAAGATTTATCATTAATGGAATTCAATCCCGTTATTAATAATAAAAAAAATATATATCACTATAGGGATTACAGTCCAGCTTCACGTTTCTGGAATCTAGAATCCACACTAGGCAATGATGTTCCTGTATATTCTACAGTACCATGTTTTTATGTACAGTAGATGTAAAACAATATGCTGTATATTTTTGGGTCTAAATTACCCCGTGTGTATAGCAAGCTTTTTCTATTTTCCTCCTGGTTGCCAACAAAGGTAAAACTCTGCATGGGTTTCTAGCAATATAGAATAATGTTGTTTTTTTTCAGATTGAATAAACAAATTCTAACCTGAAGACAGCAAGCTGAAACGAGGTTGTCCACAAATGTACCTGCCACAGCAGGGCAGTCCTGGGATCTGGTAATACTGTATGGCAGACTAAGACAGCATCATGCACTGCTATAATACATCTGGACTTGTCACAAGAGATGCATTCTGTCTGCGTGAATGTCATGCATGAGCTCTCAGGGTGAAATTAAGAGATAGCAATGCAGAAAAAAATAATGTCTGATTGATGTTTAATAGATGTAGTCAAGCTTGATCTCCTGAGGTGCAGTTCACCAGGAAGAGTTCCACCAGCTGCTTGACAAACAGCAGGAGCCTTAATCAGTGCACTACTTAATACATCAACACCACCCAGATTCCACTCGTGTCTGCACGCTCCCACCCTTTTTGCAAACAAAGCATGTTCTGTAGTTAAGGTGAGTCCTTCAAAGGCGGTATATTTGCATCTGGTGCTAAAGCAAATTAACATGATCCTCTCTTATCCTCGACACTGTGTCACCTGGTCCATTCCCCGTCATTATGACAGCTATGAGCTGTGGCCTCCTTGTAATGGGATCATCCCACATGTTCACTACAGAAGATGTGTAGGCTGCTTGGAACGTTATCTTCAGTGTACTCTGTGACCACATCTGTGTGCACCGTCATTGCACAGACCTCCTTTCCAATGAAATACAGTCTATGTTGTAACATAACAGGCTAGTATGACTAGAACATTCTGTGCCTCATATTTCCACCAAGCTAGAAAAGAAGTTTTGTGCATGAAATTGAACTATTGTCTAACTTTGCATGGATGGAGATGATGATGGAGGTATCAAAAGAGAAAGTTGTACTGAACCTTTTATACGAAGAAAAAAATAAGAAAATAAATGTTAACTGTGTAATTAATTTAGGTTTTAACCCTGGCTAGGGTCTGGTTTAGAGTTTTGCTAATATAAGCAAAGGCTTTGTACAATTATTGCAGTCACCAAATAGATAGATGGAGTAATTTTTGTTTTTTTCATATCAACAGTCTGTCATAAAGATAGAAAATGTAGAGTTTACTAAGTCTACCAATGTAAATAGTTTTAATGGCACACAAATAAGCTGGAATGCTAGTCCCCTTACACTTAATGGGTCTACCACAGTTATGGAGGTTAGAATGGTGGCTATATAAGCAGTTCTCCAGGGTCCACAATTCAAAGATTTGTGTTTAATATTCACTTTTTGGACAACCATGATTACAATTTCTTTGTGACCCTAAGTAAAAATATTCCTCATTTATTTAATTTATTCCAGTTTCTCATTGCTGTGGCTACTATGGGGGATTAGCGTTAGGGTTAACGTTAACATGACTCTATGGGTCATGTTAACTTTTCATACTCCACTGCCTTTTTGCAGAGATTCTGGGAATAGATGAGATGCACAAAATGCTGCATAGCTCCAGTTTCATGTAAAACTGCAGTTTTACATTAAACTACATTACCCTACATCAATCATATGACCCCCTGTGAGCAAGCACTTTGGCGACAGTGGGAAGGAAAAACTCCTTTTAACAGGAAGGAACCAGGTGTTCCAACAAACTGCTGAGCAAAGTATGTAAATACTTATGCGTGTTTTATATTTTATTTTATTTTTTTTTAAATAAATATGTAAGAATTTCAGGATGATTTTTTTCCACTTTATTGGGTATTCTGTGTAGAATTCTTTGTAGGTGAAAAATTATTTTTGAATAAAGGTGTAATCTGACAAAATGTAGAAGTGAGGTGCTGTAAGTAACAGCTTGCATTTCTCTTGTGTTTCACACTCTGAGTCTCCAAGTGATTATATTCCATGTGTGTATGCATTCCTTTGTAAATGTGGCAGAGAACTGAAGGTTCTGATCTGCTAAACTTAAGTAGAAAGTCTCAGCTCGAAGCATTACTGAGTATATTTGAGAACTGGTGGTATACAGGAACAAATGGACAAATGGAAAGGAATCAGTGATCAGTGGCAGCATCATTTTATCGTTTTTTTCCCAAATGTTCGTGACTATTTTCAGCTGTGAGTTTACTCACAATTTGTACTGTGGTGAATATTTGGGGCAACAGGAGGATGAATATGGTTGGAATGGAACTATGCTACAGTGTATGTTCATCTGTGTAACAGTGTGGCTCAGTGATACATTTCAATAGTTTTTATACATGAGTGAAGCTCTATGGGTTATAAAAAATGTATATCAGGGATGTAAACAGACGTTATGACCCTGCTTAAACTTCTGAAACACAATTGTGTTAAACCACAGGAGAGAAATGGAAACCTCTGAACCAATAACTTGTATTACACTGGTATCAGTCAACAACATAGCAAACCATTGCAGATAGTTTACAGTCATTTTCTGGAAAACCTATATTCATAGCCCTCTTTATACACAATCCACCCAGCAGGTTGTCACAGAAAAATAATCTGACAGCCACACAAGTGTTTTCTGAATATTTGAAGGACTTGTTGCTTGTATTCTTATCACACCATGTTGAACTTGGTCTGTCTTGCAGGTGCAAAGTGGCCCTGCTGTCTCACTTCACTTTTATTTAGTATTCCAGCGGCCATGCGGGCAACTTGAGCTCATCTGCAATATTCTTGTCTCTGGCTGCAACAAAGGAGGTTTTAATGTCAGGGGATGGAACAGGCAGTGACAGAATCTCCCCAATGACTCTTTATGGAGTCTTCCTGAAAAACAAAGTCAATAAGACTTGGAACGTCGAGCCACGGGTATTGATTATCTGTCTCTGACTATGAGGCGTGTGGTGTGATATAGCGAGGATGAAGGGAAAGGGAAGTGAGAGTAAGGCATGGCCAGGGACATGAATAGAGAGTGAGAAATGGAAAAAAATAAGGATGGGGATGCTTTTGGGATTTGTAGACATCAGCGAGATGCAGGGGGAGGCTGGTGCGGTGAATGAAGTATAAATGAGGTATGTTGTTACAAATCAAAGCAAAAGTGCAGAAAGTGCAAAGAAGGTGCAAAGCGCCATTCAAAATAAAAATAACGAGACAGTAATTCAATAAACCTCAACATATTGTGTAGATTTCATAGATGGATATACAGTACATATAAGTACATTTTGTAATTGAAATGGAATATTTGAAAATTTGAGCTGAAAAATTCTGCTAATTAAACTCACACGTTGTGTAAGCATGTGTATCTGCAAAAAACAAAGCAAAAGAAAAGCAAAAGAAAACCTTTTCTTTGCTGAATAAAAATAAAAACTGCACTCTTAGCATGAGTTGTAGTTCCCTTGTTGCCGAGGAGCAATGTTAACTACTAATATGAATAAATGAAAAATATTAGATGAGATAAATTAAAGCCATTCATTCTGATTAGATCATAACGTAACATAACATAACATTCACGGACACTTCAGGCAGTTATTGTATTTACGAGCTCAAGAGTGGTTCCGAGTATTAAAAAACAATGTTTACAGCACTTTAACAAGTAACTAGTGTATCTGAACTGCTGCTGAGGGCAGTGTCCAAGAGACCCTCACTGTTTGCCTGATAATCTCATGAAGTGCAATAACAAAATATGACAGCTCAGCACAGCAGAGGTCAGCACTAAACAGCACAGCATGATGCTGTTTCCTCTTAAGAGCCAACCTTGAGACAGAAACAGGCTCTGAAGCTCCTCCGTCACATAGGGGTCACCACAGCAGGAAGCTCCACATATTTGATTTTTAAATCGGATGCCCTTCCCAGTGCAACCTCCAGTGGATTTATCTCTCCTCCCAGACCAGAGACTTCTCACTTGTTTTGAAAACTTACAAGCTTTAAGTTAGCGTTTCCTCTAAAATCAGAAGTGCATTAATTGGACATTAATGTACAATGCAAAGTTATTACAGTGGAACTCTGGGTTACAAGCAGCTCTGTATACAAGTATTTCGATTTACGAGCCGCGATCAGAGCAAAATTTCTCCCCGGTGTATGAGGCCTGCCTATTTTACGTCACCGCTGTAAAAATGTGGATTATTGTTTATAAGATGATTTGTTCCACAGTGGATTGTGTTGCTGCACGGATGTTTTAGAGTGTGACACGAGTAAGTTGGTGTTGGGCCGGAACGTTAGACTGTATACTGTTGATGTACATGGCAGAGAGTTAACCTGAGTGACCTGACTTATTAATAAACCTTACTACCCCGTTGGGTAGAAAATAGATATTCTGGAGTCTGTCGTGAATGAGACCAGAATATAACAACCGCTAGTTTCCCCTTCGCCTTACCCGGAAACTTCTACCCAGAGCCGTCTCAAGGCTTATCCCTTTATGATGACACCTGCTTGGCTCACGTACATACAGTTAAGAAAGTGCAATTTTAGTTTTGTTTGAAGTTTAAGAAAGTGTTGTTTTAGTTTAACCGTACGTGTACCGTATGTATCGTGCCTCCTCCCTCCGACCTCAGCCGTTCTCTCAGTTAACTGCAATCATCTGCCGCCAAGGTAAGGTTATATTTGCTTAAGTTGGTTTAACTTTTATTTAACTATACTAAAACATGTTTTTTCCATTATTTATGATATTTTGGGGACTTTTTGGGAGGGCTGGAACGGATTAATCTCATTTCCATTATTTTAAAATGGAAAAATTCGATCGGGTTATGTGCTTGGTTCTGGAACGGATTAAACTCGTCCGTTTCTAGGCACGTGTTTTACTTCAATTTCTTTAAGGAGCACTAGTAGTTAACAAACAGTCAATCAGTATTAGTACTTATCAGGAATTGTCCTCTACAGTTTTCTCTGCATTTTCTCTTACTGTGAAGAAGTGACGATCAGCAGCATCCACTAGGAACAACTGACTGCATAGGTTTCTCCATAAGGAAGGATAAAATGCTTTTTATGTGATCAGTAATAACATGCAAAGATTTTTGTGTCATGCTTATAAGTTGTTAACACTTTTATATCGCCACTGCTCTGTGTTACTGTAATTCCAGACAGTCAGCTGAAACTGACAGGAACAAATAAGAGTGTAAGAGGGGGGGAAAACTAACTGGATGCCTGTTACACTCAAAAAAGTGAGATTAAATAAGTGAATGACAAGAAGTCCTCCTACATGCATGTACTGCAGAATGACTGGAAAGAGGTGTAAATGCAGTAGAGGTAGGTTTTTATCTAAACCTAGATGGCCTATCTAAACCTACTGTCTCCCCTTTTGACAATATACAACAGTTAATAGTGGCTGCTTGAGAGGTCAGGCTCTAGTAACATAACTCAGAAAATAATAGGTTAGGGTGTGACAAGCAAAAGCTCGACATAGCTCCAGTCCATTTTTTTTGGGGGGGGGGGGGGGGGGGGGGGGGGGGGGGCTAAAAAGAGGTGGTGTGAAATAAGAGTCAGGTGAGATCAAAAAGTGAACTGATGAGGTCAGAGACTATGTAGGAGGAAGGAAAGGGCAGGAGGGTGAGATAGAGCCTGCTCAGTGACTCCTTGCAAAATTAACCTGTAAAGCTCAGCTGTAATAAATTTGCATGTTGTAGCATGACATCTCACAGTTCAAGGTAATAAAAGGCCACTCAAGAACCAACAATGCATTTTATATTTTAGGTGATAAGAAAATAGCACTGCAAGCCTATTTAAATAAAACATATCGAAAATCTCGACCTGACCTTGGAGTGAGAGTTATTTGGATTCATTTTCTTTTACAAAACTAGTAAAAAGTTTTGACGTACCTGCTGCTCCAAGGAGATCTTTATTTCTGTTAGGAAGATACTGATATGACTAATACTGCGTTATGAACTAACACATTTAACTGTGTATTAAACAAGTGTGACAAGTAACACAATGGCAATGGGGATGAGAAAACACTACAAACTTTTATTTTATTTTTTTTAATTGGTGAGCACCAAGTCTCTCTCTCTCTATATAAAGGGCGATTTAAGACCTGAGACAGGTGTGAATAAGGCCACAGGTGAGGACAATGAAATATGGGTAAAAACATTAAAGATGTGGCAGAGTGGAGGGAAGACAAGAAGTAAAATATAAAACAAACCAATGTAAAACAGGATGCATTTAAAGACAGAAAATCAAAATGAGCACAGACCACGATGAAAAATACTCTTTACCTACTCCAATGAGGGATGTTATCAGACGATAACAATGAGAAAATGGTGATTGAAAGTCTCTACAGAACATAAAAAAATATAACAATAAAAATACAACACTGCTACAAATAAGACAAAGTATTATTGCTGCAGAAAATGGTTAGCCATGGGATTTATCGCAACGAGAAGCAAAATAAACATTTTAATTTTAATTCATTATTTTATTGCTGATCACTCTCAGTCCTGCTTTTTATTTCTAAGTTGTGGCTGCACATTAGAGCTTTAAAGCTTTAGATAATAAATACTACTGCACCACAGCCTAACAAAGGATACATGGAAATCCCTTTACTATGTCAGCAGATCAAAGTGAAACTCTTTATTAATTGAACAGGTATCATTGGTGTGTTTTCTGGGTTCTAGCAGCTACAGTTCCAGCAGTGTAAAAACGACTTAGCAGCAGATTCAGAATACACTTCGATTCAGTGGTTTTAGTAAGGTATAGCTTAACAACGTGCACATATAAAGCATATCTGCCCAAGATAGTCTATGCACTTAAAATGTGCTGTAAATAAAAGAATCTGTGAAAAGAGAACATAACCTAGTCCCGACCAGGTTTCAGAGGGTGGCAACAGTCATCAAACGTTCATTTTGATGCACGTAAGCGAAACTTCTACAAATCTGCCGGGGGAATGTTAGTTCATTTAAAAATCTATGCAACGTTTATTTCAGGATAATGTTGTACTATTTTACTATGCACAACTGTGCAATGACAATAAAGGGTTATCTTAATGTGAAGAGACATCAGCAAGGAAAGCGAGGACGCACAAATGGTCACTGCTATTGAAGGATCCAGCAGTCAGAATCATTTCTGCTATTTTGACAGTTCATCATTCCCCTTTATCTTGTCTTTACGTGCTTTCAATGAATCATTGCAGGGTGGACTGAAGAAGATTACCAACAAAACCAAAGAAGCAAACTAAAATAAACACAGAAAACTGCAACTACGTGTTGTGGCCTCAGTTTTTTTCTCTGCTACATTTATATAAATGATCAAAAATATTTCATGGGCTAAATCAAATTTGTAATGAACACAGTCTCTAATAGATTAAGATTTTTTTCTTTCATATTTAAAGTATATTTCAGGGGTATACTTTTAATTTACAGACATTTCTCTTATTTTTTTTATGAGATCCAGTTGATGTGAAATATGTAGAAGCCACAGTAAATCTACCTCATTCCTCTTTCCTACCGCTTTGTTTGCAATGGTAAGCATTTCCTTGTTGACATTCAATACAAACCTTCACTCTGTGCTGTCCTTGCATCTCTGCACCTGTGTGGCTTGACCTTTTCTTAACAAGTTAAGTAATACACCTGGGAGATTCGGTATATGGAAAAAGCAATATTTTTTCCCTTACTGAACCATTACTAGGCATAGCTTAGAAGGCTTTAGCCTGCAGTTCAATTTATTCTTACTTCATAAAAAGAAGTGGTGGGGGAGCGCGCCTTGGAGGATGAAAAAACACTCAGCGCTGTTTGATCTGGGGGGTTCAGCGCTGCAGGGATCATAAACAGGGATGCTAAGATACTCAGAGGGAAGGTTTTCTTCTCTTTTGTTTGACGCCCTGTGTCACCGCTCCTTCAGCAGCAAGTGGGTCTGTCGATGGATTTCTGTAGACATTCGACCTCAGTTGCTTAGCGCATTTCATCTTTTCTATATCCCTTAAAACAATAAAATGTTCACTATTCAGTAACTGCTGCGAACCCATGGAGAAATCATTTGAAAAAACCTGAAATATAGTTCATCTGCTGCCATGTAGAACAAAGTTCAGTAAATCTTTTTGCAACAATACCCTATTTTGATGCTTAGCATACATAAATGTACAAGTTATAATTACATTTACCATATACCTTCTAATAGTAGCCCCGGCGTTTATTCAAAAAAATTATCCGGCTGGCCCGGTGTATAAAAGAGACCGGCGGCTATTGGAGACCACCTCTTATTCCCTTCTCAGACAGAATTGTCATGGAAGTGAGAGGGAAAGAGGACCCAGGCGCAGTTTTTAGACTGAGGTGAAAAGGCAGTGCGTTTATTTACAGTGCTCCAAAACGTATTCCAACAGTTCACAAATAATGCAGTTCCCAATTGTGCTCCTCCTTTGCTCCCAAGTGTCTCCTTGTCTGTGGTAGCCCAGTGCATGAGTGGTGCTCCCCGAAACTTCTCTCCACCCGACTCTCCTCGAGAGAAAGTAAAAGACCAGAAAATCACAGTTAGCAGGTTCGCTAGCCGACAGTTCCAGTTCAGTGTAATAATCCCACTTCTACGGTCGCTGTGCATCCAGCTTAAATGCCGCTGGTCGTAGATGATGGCTGATTGGAAACAGCTGGCCGAGTGATGAGACGCGGGAGGACCGACAACAGCGCGGAGGGACTTCCAGGTCAAAGGTCGCCCGACTACTATTGGAGACCGGCGTCTATTTGTCGTGACATGTTTTCAAACGGGCGTTTATTAGAAACGGCCGTCAATAAGAGACAGGCCACTACTAGAAGATATACGGTATATGTATTGGCTATACGTTTAAAATGTATGTTTTACTTGCACTAAACTGTATAACGAGAGACTTTTATGAGCTCTGTGTTTGCCCAGTTAATACCCTCTCCCATTAAAACGCAGATGGTTTGGAATTTTAGAAATTCCGGCTTTATTGTTGCACTTTGTACCACAGATAAAAAAACAAACAAATTTAACAGGCGCATTGATTCATCTATAGGTAGATAGATATTGTCCATAAAAAAATGTCAGTGCAGTGACTGTGTTCCAGACACATTTGTTTGGTTTCTTCAGTCTTTAATCCATCTCTTTATCAAAAGGCAACTTAAGCACCATGGTAAACCTGCAAGTGTGAGGATAAACTCTGCCTTAAATACTAACTCAGGGAACAAATGTCCCCTGCTTTATACAAGCCCACGCAGCTTCATCACTCACATAGATACAAAAAAAAAAGAAAAAGAAAAACATGAAGTCAACACATTAGTGCACTTTTAAACTTTGTCAAGAAGAAAATACTGCCAAGATTACAGATAGTTATTGCAAGCTAAAGAGAGACAAATCTCCAGAAGGAGACACAGTAATGGACATACCATGCTGGTAAGTGGTGGAGCAATTATTCAGGCTTAGGAAACAGCAACATTGGATCATGATCGTATATATGGTAATATATAAAAAGTCAGCAATTTTCCCTTGTGAGTGCTTTGCTATATGATTGGGTCTTTACAACTGTTGAATAAAAGTGCAGACAGCATTTTACTGCTGTACTTTATCGAGGGCGATCTAGTTTAAACTCATTTATATGGTTTTTGGCTTTGAAATCTGGGTGAGTGCTTATATATTATCACCTCATATGTGTAAAAGCTTAATTAAAAAAAGTAAATGGCTGAAAAATGAATGCAGTTGACTAGGCAGTGCTACATCTCCCTTTGGACTGTTGTAAAGTATAAAGTTGATCAAAAGTGGAAATACTGAATGCATTCCAGTCCGTCTTTAATGACTGATTACGTGCCGACGTTTAAATTTGTTACATACGTAGACCACTACATTTGCTCTGTTGAAGAATTGACTGTTTTGTTTAACAAGCCCAAAATATATGCTAATTTGACATTGATTGTATTATGCACCCCTCAGATGAATGTTTCCATTGACCTTTTCATAAATGACTTAGCTCACAGAGGTAAGCGGAATAATTTACAACTGAGATTTGTCACTTTTTCGCAATTTATTTTCCTGTGTCGCTTGTCATATCCCAAAATATCACTTTTCTCTCATTTGTCCTAGTTCTGTCAGAATGTGCTGAACTTTTACTTGAGAGCATAATGCCTGAGCAAAGATTTTAAACTTCAGAATGTGACCTGCTCCTTTTTCGTTTGGAGAAAAGTTGACTCAGTTATTTGAAACAACCTACTATTTTATGCATCACTGAAAACTGGCAGAGGGAAAAATGTTGCTTTTCAGTTGCTTTGTAAAACGTAGATACCACAAGTTCATTCGCAAAAAAAAAAAAAAAAAAATGCACATTAGAGTGCTGTGGGACAAAGCTTCACAATAAAGGCACTCAATATCCCGCAGCCCCCTGTCATTCCAGCCTTTCACAATTTTCCCAGCATGGACCATTAATGCTCAGTCGCCTGGGACTGGTTCCAAAGGAAAAAGGGGAATAAAGGGATGATGCGTACATGTGCGTGATACACATTCTAATGTCTGCCATTAGTGCTGTCAGTAAGTAATTTAACGTCTGAATTTTGGAATGGAAAGCTTGTTTGATATTTTCATCACACTTTGTTTTTCGGCATTTTAGCACTTAGATATTGCAAAACAGAGAACTGGCAACAGCAGCTGACTTATTTGAAATTATTGCCAAAAGGACATCGTTTTTGTTTTCTTGTCTGTCGATTCGCAGGTCAGTCGATGTTAGCAAACTTTGTTAACAAGCATTCCTACATACTATGGGTCAATTCCAGAGGCATGTGCTATGTGTTAACTAACACTGAAATAAACCACTCACTGCCACTGGGGTACATATTTCTTGGACTGTGTTTTGGTACAATTTACTACACTTTGTCAGAAAACTATAAATTAAAAATCTTCCAAATGTCAACAACACCACAAACATACTCAGGTGGTCCACAGCTCTATCAAAGAAACTACTATACTATATGTGGATATGCCATATCTGTGCTGTCAGGTTGATTATATAATTGTGAAAATGTAAGGTATTAAACTGTTCCACTTGCTAATTCTAACTCCTCACATTACTCTTAAGATCTTTAGAGCAATAGTTCTAGTTTCAACATAACATATTTCGTGCTAATGTGTTTGCTTTCAATCAATATATTCCTTCCATCTTCTTCCACTTATGTGGAGTCGGGTCGCGGGGGCAGCAGCCTAAGCAGAGAAGCCAAGATCTTCCAGCAACCTCAGCCAGCTTATCCTGGGGAACACTGGCGCATTCCCAGGCCATCTGAGAGATATAATATCTCCAGCTTGTCATGGGTCTGCCTCAGGGCCTCCTCACCTCACCTAGGAGGCATCTTTTTCAGATGCCGGAAACCACCTTGACTGGCTCTTTTCGATGTGGAGCAGTAGTGGCTCTACACTGAGCCTCTCCGAGATGGCTGAGCTCCTCACCCTATTCCTACGGGAGAGGCCAGCCACCCTTTGGAGAAAGCTCACTTCCACCGCTTGTATCCCTGATCTCATTCTTTTGGTCACTACCCAGAGCTTGAGGGTAGGGATGAATATCAACTGGTAAATTAAAAGCTTCATTTTTATACTTAGCTCACTCTTCAGCACAACAGACTTGTACAGCGACCACATTACTGGAGCTGTAGCCCCAATCTGTCCCACTGTCCCCTATCCCCTCACTCAACTAGACCCAGAGAAACTCCTCCACTTGGGGCAGCAATTCATCCCTCACCCAGAGGAGCACTCCACCCTTTTCCAGCTAAAGGCCATGGCTTCAGACTTGGAGATCCTGATTATAATTCCCGCTACTTAAAACTCAGTTGTGAACCAATCCAGTGTGAGCTCGAGGCCAGTACCTACTGGTGCCAACAGAACCACGTCATCTGCAAAAAGCAGAGATGAGATTCTAAGATGACCGTTTTAATTTTAATTTAATTCAGCATGATAGAGCCAGCTTTTCTCTAACCTTAGTTTGAGAAAAAAACATCAATTACTTGATGTTCTTATATTGTAGTTATATTGTCACTAGAATATAATGCAGGCATCTTTTTCACATTGGATTTCTTCCATACTTCAGTCATTGTTGTTGATTAGAACATCTCAGGTCAAACAAAGATGCATCATTGTTATTTTGTTCTTGGAGCAGAAAATATCTTTTTCACTGTCCCTTTTAAAGAGATAATGATTGTACAGAGAACAATCCAAACGTGACCTGGATGCACTACTTCTAAAAACTTGCCTTTTTAAATAAACTCCAGCCTTCTCAGGTCCAATGCTGTTTATCACATATAGAACAAACTGAGAGAGGCCACATTTAGTAAAAGTACAAATATGCATGTTTGGCATCAGTAATGACAAATTATATGCAAAAAGCTTTCCTCAGAGGGTCTCTGTAGACCTTCTGTACTGTTTCCCTGACTTGTGTGTTTGTTAGCAGATTTCTAAGGTAGTCCAGGGGGATTTCAGGCATGACCGGAGGGTATGCTTTCAGGACATCGCTAGTAGAGGCAGCTTTTCTCAAATCCTAGTTGCACAGATGTCTAGGGCACAGTGTTCTAAGCCCTCTATTGTCCCTGGGGAACAGAAAATCTGAGTTGATAAAGGATATGCACTGGCCGGTAAGTCTTTGCTCATTTAGTTTTCAAAAATTCAAGCATCGCTATTCATTTAGATTAATCATTTTTTGCTTCAACAAATTTGCCCTGTTGTTCTGAAGAAATCACCAGCTTTTTCAACCTAAGAAGTTGATGTGCTTAATGCATGCACATAAATATCACAGCGCCAATCACCTATATGTACCGGATAGATGCTTGCTTCAGATAAATGCTAAAGGTTAATGATGTGAAAAACAGCACTAAGCAACAACCAGATGGAGCTGCTGCGTGTGTGTTAAGCTCCTTCTGTCTTTATTTCTTTGCCGCACAGAGAACAACACATTATTGCACCTTGTAAGATTTTTCACGAGCATTCATGGTGTTGTATAAAGAAATGGATCATTAGCTATTGTTTGGGTTTATATCATTACCTCTCAGCACTGTTAGCATAAATTATGCATTTTTTGGGGGAAATGCAGATACAGCATCTAAACATCCATCCATCCATCCAAACACTTTTTGTTAATATTCATTTATTGTGAGTGGTTTGAAAAAGAAAAGCGAGGGTCACAGTGATGTATTCAGCTCAATGAAAAGAAGTAGTAATTATGTCAAGAGGAAATTAAAAGGGTTTTGATTGTGAAACTTTTACACGGGTACAAGGGTAACTTGACAAAACTCTGTAGTTTCTTCCTTTCATGCTTTTTCCAGGAAAGAGTTTAGATTAATTAAAAACAGAATAAGCTGGCAGAGAGTCAACACAAAACAGAGGACAGATAAAACGGAGCCAATACAAAGCAATGCAATGCAACAGATTGATAATTTAACAAAAACAAGCAAAAAAAAAAAATGGTGCAAAGTTACAAAGAAGTACTGTGACAGGCTGGGAAATTAGAAACAGGTGGAGTGGGTGGATGTGTGAGTCAGGTGACTTTAAACATGGAGAAACATGCAGCTCTGGTGGATCAATGTGACAAAAGGTTTTGCAATATATCACACAAACCATTTTACTGACTGATTAAACTCAATTGACCTATTTTTAAATATCTGTGTAACATATGAAACCATATAATTTTTGAAAAGTTGGAATGTAACAAGCAATAATTTAAATTGTATCGATCCCTATTTTATTCAAAATAGAACTGAGAAAATCCATCAAATGTTAAAACTGCGACAGCAACACGTATCATCAAAGTTGGGATCGGGGGAACAAAAAGGCTGGAAAATCGGAACTGAAGGGAAAAGCTGGAGGAACACTTTGCTGGAGGCTACTTGGCAACAGGTCAGTAACATGATGGTGTAAATAGTTTAAACAGAGCGTCTGATAGAAGCAGAGTAACACGGAGTGTTATGGAACAATTTCAAAATAATGTTCGTCAATGTCAAATTATGAAGACTTAATTCAAAATATTTTGGACATTGAAGCCCAGTTCATCAGTCTGAATCTCTGATGCTAAGCTGTATACTGCACATCTTATGACAGCATGGCGTTATAGTTGAAGAGTCTGGGTGCTAAACTAGCCTGACTGCAGCCCAGACTAGGGCTGGGCAAAACGATTATTTTCCGAATCGATTAATCTAGTGATTAATTTTTCGATGCATCGATGAATCTAATGATATATGTTACTGCTAAGCAGCTTAAATTAGTTTTGCATTTACGGAGGTTGGGTGTTCATCTCTGTGTATGAGTGAGTGTATGTCTACGTGGGGGGTGTCTGGATGAATTAAAGGGTGAAAACCAGCGTTAGTAAAAAAGTTGCATCACTGAAAATCGATTATGTCGACGTATTTTAAGCGTCGACGTAATCGATTACGTCGACGCCTTGTCCCAGCCCTAGTCCAGACCCTTTTAGCTGAAAACATGTGATTCACTATGAAATGAAAAACATCACAATGAAGATCCAGGACTAGAATCGTGGATGAGACAACAATAACAACACTCTTCTCCCAAAAGTCCAGCAGCTAGTCCCCCCGCTTCCCACATACAGGCTGCTATTTAAAAAAAAGAAGAGACCATATTACACAGAAGGCCCTGTTACACCTTTTTTTTCCCCCAGTTGTTTTGCTGCCATCAAATTCAAAATGAGCTAATATTTTTCAAATAATCATACATTTTTTCAGTTTAAACATCTGGTACGTTTTCTGTGTTTTATTGTGAATAATATAGGAGTTTAAGAACTGCAAATCACTGTTCTGTTACTCACATTTTACAGTGTCACAACTTTTTTTTAGAATTAGGTTAGGTTATTGCTGGGAGGACGTTTCCATAAAAATATACTTCACAACAAACAAACTAAAATCTCGAACATGAAAAATAGAAATTTAACGGGACACAGGAAACAAACTAGACAAACAAACGAGGGACTGAGGACTTTGATCAGGAAATCAAAGGGAGAAACACAGCACAGTGAAAATACAACGCAACAAAGGGCAATGGGAAACACGGGGCTTAAATGCACAGGCAAGACAACGAGAGGATGGGGAACAGGTGGGAACACAGCTGGGACAAATCAGACATAACTAGAAAAAGGAAGCAAAGCAGAATTAATAGACAAAGGACTCAGACTGTCAAAGTAAAACAGGAAGCATAACACAGAGACGCAGACTTGAGACATAGAAACATGACAGACTCAGGAACAGCGAGCACATGAAGCATAGAGACAAAACTAACAAAACATGTGTGGCGGGGAGTGGTCTGCAATGCCGCTGCGTGTAAGATGGACCTGTGCGTCATCTGCAATCACGCTTCGCAGGCCTAAAATCTGTGCTCTGCCTGCTGTTTGTTGTTGTTGGTGTGTACATGTGGCTGCGAGCTGGAAAGCTGCAGCCGTGGAAGTGTGTGAACAGCAATCGTGACAATGCGAAATAGAGTGATGCTGAAAAGCATGTTCATGAAACCATGGTCGGGTCTGCTGTGCATCTATTACAATGTTACAATGTGGGACGCAGTGAAGACATAAAGAAAGAAAACTAAAAGTAAACATACAACACACGGAAAACAGAATTAGACCTTCACCAAGAACACAGAGGAGGCACCGAAACAGAACAAAAACCTAAAAACAAGGAACTATAAATATAAGACAAACAGAAATTCAGAGACGATAGCTTAAACCAAAAACACAAACACTGGGTCACCAGACCCAGCGCCGTGACAAAAAATATAGGCAAATTTATTACAGTGGAAAAAAGTATGTGTGTTATATGAGATATAGTTATCCATGTGTGAAGTTAATCTTTCATATCCCTGTCCAGATAAAGAACTCAAAAATCTTATTTAAAACAAAGCAAACAGCCTGAAAATCAGTGGTACATTGAGTTTCCTGCTATGGCTGACGAATGAATAGGGACAATTGATGTATATAAATCTAATCCACTTGGTCCCATAACTCTACACTGCACTCTACACAAGTACTACATTATTTGAATTACTTTATTTAAGCCCATTTATGCAGACAGCCAACCAGAGGTCAGTTTGTCCATGCTGTGCTGGACTGAGAAGGATAATGAGCATGCTCTCTATAGGTCACTGTACACCTAACATTTGGATTCCTCATGAAGTGGCATATGTACAACTCGCCAGCTTTCACTGGAAGGAGATCAATTATAGATTTTAGCTTTACTGGACACAAGCCCAACAAATCCTGATAATCTACTGTGAAAATGGCAATGACTCCGTGAAACAGTCAACAAGAGTTTAAAATGATATGTATAGTGTACACAGTGGTAATGTGTTTGAGTCGAGCACACACCTACTAACACGCTGCTTCAGATGATTTCTTCCTGCTCATTTTAATCTTTTGGAAATATATGAAAACACCAGAATGAAACTGAACGTGCCACTGGTGTCCACGTAATCTCCACACTGGTGAAAGCAAACAAAATAGATATTACCAGAAAAGACTTACCTGGCAGATGGGCCTGAGAAAATAACATTTCAGTTAATATGATTTGTGGATGGAACTTATTTCCGGGGCCATTTGCACACTTGAAAGTGTGCCATAAAATATTCATAATGCTTGTAGCAGAGAAAGAAAATCTGTCTCTTCAATTACAGAGGCAATTTTTATGCATGAGATTTGCAAACAAGTTTACCACATATACCTGCTACAGGTGGATGCAATGATTTAGTCCCATTAATCATCCCAACCATCTGGATGACATGGGGGCAGAGGACGTAGCACTGGGGGACGGGAGCCGCCGAGAGGAAGGGTTTGAGGTTATACACACTTCTATGCTCTATTTATTGAGTGACATTTACGCAATGTTTTACAAAAGGGTGAGCTGAGGTGAGCTACTGAGATGCATCATGCTGTGCTTCAGATGTCATACAGAGCTTTGTTATGCAGTGCTCACTGTTAGAGGATCAACTCAAACATGAATCAATGCAGAGAATAACATTTGTCCTTCAAATGAAACTTTGGACCATTTATAGTGTAACAGCTTATGATTTTAGGGATATGTCCCAGTGATCAGATGGGTACAAAATTATGATTATATGAGCATAATCCTGTTATGAGATGTGACATTTCATGTGTCGTGTCAAGACACAGACCTAGAAAGGCTCTCAATCCATCATCCATCCAGTTCAGGGTTGTGGAGCCTATCCCAATGTCACCGGGTAAGATACATACACTGTGGCTGTGTCTCAATTCCTAGGACGCATCCCTCGTGGGCCGTACGTCGACCGGGTCCTCCGAAGGCCAAGAAGGCCGGAGGTGAGAGGTTTGGGCAAAGGGACGGTCTAGTGTCCAGATTTGCGTCACCTGCTGTTCCCGCCCTTACCGCTTCTACCTCCTCGGTTTTACCGTCTCAGTTGCTGCCGCCTGTGGTGGAAACTGGAATTGGCTGGGCCGCGCTATGACTTCTGGGATATGGTGGGCACGTAGGATACACCAGACCAATCCTACAAATTCGGGGAAATGTAGGCCGCATTTGTAGGAGTCTACAAATTGGGACAGCCTACGTCGCGTCGCTGTGACGTAATCGGCCTATAAATGTGGCCCACGAGGGATGTGTCCTAGGAATTGAGACAGCCTGTATATAGTTTAGTTTGCACATATTTCCTCTCCTTTCTTCATCCCTCTCCTCATGTCTTAGTCCATCTACAAAGGAGGAGGAGACAAAAAGAAGAGAGAGAGAGAGGAGTCAGGGCAACTTCTATTTAACAAAATGAGACAGCTTTGCTTTGAAACCTAATTTTAAAGCGGCGTCAAGTGAATATGAAGTTTGGCAGAGATGCTTCATAAACTGTTTTGTCATAGCCAAAAAATGCTCGGTTTTATCATCTCAGATGTAACACTTTTACCATCCTAACAGTGACACTTTTTGCCCTATATTTAAGGCTGGTTTCATTAAATTGACAGCATTCGCAGTCTGACAGGAAATCTTACAGATTCAAGTTATGAATATAAAGTTTAAGGGGATATAAGGCAATATACAAACTCCCATCACAGTTTGTATATTGCTGATATGTGCTATTACTCTTTTACACAATGAAGGTAAAAAACTTTTCCACAAAGCATAGGTCTGTGAAGCCTTGATTATAGCTCCTCTGCCGAGCCTTTTTTCTCTCTTTCTGGTGCATTTTAGGAAGCCAGGCATCCATCAGCAGAGTGTGCTGAGACTGATTTCCAGGACATAGACAGGAAGACAGAGAACAGAGAAAAGAAGAAGGTACAAATTCAAGAAATTCCTATAGAGACAACCATTCACACTCACATTCACATTTACTGCCCATTTAGAATCAGTAATTAACCTAACAGGCAGTGCCTTTGAGGGGAAGCTGGAATACCTGGAGAGAACCCACAGAGTAAAGCCCCAAAACCAGGACATTCTTGCTGTGAGGCAACAGTGAGCACTGTTATGATGTTAGTACCTTCGTACATTGTTCATTTTATTCAACAAAACAGATTCATGTTGCATGTATTAATGTTACATTGTATATTTGATATTTTATGTAATAAAATCACAGGTTATCATACATCTGTTATGTCTTTTAAGCATTTTGGCACTCCTGCCATCTTTGTGTACAGTTGCCATGGTTCCAACTGTTATTTTTATCTTTTGCAAGGTTGGTGGAAAACTGTCTTTTCTCTGCAGTGTTACAACAGACTATCACCAGTAAGAGTCTGTGAAATCCAGTTAAATCATCAGTAAATCCAGGTAAGTCACTTCTAAACTCTGACTAAATTCTCTGGTATTACCTGCCTGATCTTACCACTGAATTGCAGTGACTCATTCAGGAGAGACTTCTATTCCTTGTTCACTGAAGTATTTTGTGGTTTTAGCTTTAGTAGAGATGCTAAATCTTTAGATAACATTAATAAAGCGATGTTTCTTCAGCCAGCAGTCAAAGGATGATTTAGACTGTCGCCATTAATGGAGCTTATTTGCTTCTCCTGACAGCAAAACAAAAGCTGTCCATCTGAAAATCGCATCTGCTTTTGTGTAATTTGTCTCCTCTGTTTCCATCTCGTCTCTAGGAAATGTGGTGATAACTCTAATTTTTTTTCTATTCCAATAACCTACAAAGTCATACATTACTGACAAACATATATTGTTAATTAATCCAAGAAGTGCTGCTGGCACTTCTTGTTATTGCTGATACAACAGCGATGAAACAAAATATAGGCCTGTTAAGGAAAGGCAGAAGAATGTTATTGATCAGGAGCTGCAGTAAGTAAACATACTGATGCTGCAGGTCAGTAAATTAGATTTTGCACTATTGCAGTGATAACTAGATTCAGCAGTAATCTTAACTTATCTTATATGTTGATCAAAAATAATTCATATTACCGTATATCATATTCCAATAGTAGCCCCAGTGTTTATTCAAAAAATTATTCAGCCGGCCCGCCGTTTAAAAGAGACCGGCAGTTTTTGGAGGCGCTTATTCCCTTCTGGGAATTGTCACAGAAGTGAGAAGGAAAGAGGACCCAGGCGCGGTTTTTAGACTGAGGTGAAAAGACAGTGTGTTTACTTACAGTGCTCCAAAACGTATTCCAACAGTTCACAAATAATGCAGTTCCCAATTGCGCTCCTCCTTTGCTCCCAAGTGTCTTCTTGTCTGTGGTAGCCTAGTGCACGAGTGGTGCTCCCCGAAACTTCTTTCTGCCCGACTCTCCAGGAGAGGATGTAAAAGACCAGAAAATCACAGTTATCAGGTTCACTAGGCAACAGTTGCAGTTCAGTATAATAATCCCACTTTTACGGTTGCCATGCATCCAGCTTAAATGCCGCTGGTCGTAGATGACGGCTGATTGAAAATAGCTGGCCGAGTGATGAGACGCAGGAGGACCAAAGACAGCGGAGGTTTTTTTTTGAGCAACAACCAATCACACTACATACCAGTTGGTGGTGGTAATGCACCATTCAGTTGTTTGCCAAGACAGCGCGGAGGGACTTCCGGGTCGAAGGTTGCCCGGCTACTATTGGAGACCGGCGTCAATTTGTCGTGACATGTTTTCAAACCGCCGTTTATTAGAAACCGGCGTTTAAAAGAGACAGGCTACTAATGGAAGATATACGGTACTCAACTTTCCAATGCTATGAAATTTATTACAAATAAGTATTATAACAGCACAGAAATAATCAACCAAACCCAAGTTCTCTAACTTTATGCACTAAGATTTATATTCTTCCAGTAGCTTTACATTTAGCTTTATATTGAGGCTTTGCCAGTTTATTTTTTTCTCAAATGAAGGGCTTCAGATTGATAGTGAGATTGTATGCTTCATTTCCGAAAGGTCAAACTTTTTCTTTAAGCATGCATCAATGTCAAATCGTTTCTCATATTTGTATGTCCTTGAGTAACATAAAACCTTCACTGAAGGCTTCACTTTAAGTCACTAATTTATATTTATAGAATTTCTCCTTGAAAGAAAAGCCAACTAGAGGCACTGGACATTTCAGACCGACACTCACATACTAATTGAGAAAAAGACTCGCCTTCAATTTCTCTCATAGAATCTTTTCACAACAATACATACGACCTGAGCTTCTTCTAGCTTTCCTGCCCTTTAATCAGCAATTTCAACCTGCGCTAATCTATTGATCCACATGGAGGCTTAAATATAAAATAAAAAATTCTGTCTATGTAAAACATTACGTTGTCTTAATTTAATTTTCCAGAGTGGTAAATATGCCATTTTTTCCCAATTCAAAGCTCAGCTTCTGCCTTAGTGCTTAAATTATGTTCCTTTTTGTCGAAATTTCTACCTGCAAAAACTAACATGAATAGCTTCACAGCTGTGATGTAATTATTGTGTCATTTCAATTAGTGGGAGGCTTTTGTGTTTCCCAAAGGGGCGCCTGATCACAGCTGAGCAGAATATCACCCGGAAAAGGAGAGAGAAAAAAAAGTTTACTTTGGTTTGATGTTAATTTTGAACAAAATACAGACCACAGGACGTCGACAAACCAAACCTACGCAGAAGTTTGCAGGAAAGGAAAACAAGCATGCTGAGGTTGAGGGTCAGGCTAGAAAAGCAGAATCATTCTGTCACAGCGTTTTATTTACTCTGCCCACATGGTTAGAGTTGTTGATGTTTTAAGTGGGAGCAGAAGGATTTTCAGTCCTTGTGAAAAGATGACAGTAGACACTCATTGCCCAAAGAGCAGTGTCTGTTTATTCCAGATAAATCTTGCCCACCCTCCAGCATCATTTTATATTAATTTGAAGTGGTAGATTTTTATTTAAAAGAAAGAAGTAAAAAAAAAAAAAAACAGCTTAGAGAGAATGTTCAAATTAAATGCTAAATATTTAATGTAATTCTTATGTTGGGCTTTCCAATTTATTATGCAATTATTTGATATGAAGCCTTTTCTTTTGAAATACAGCCATTTCATTTCGATATGGCATAGCCGTCAAATACAGCGGTTAAAGCAAGGTCTTTTCTTGGATTCCAAATTATATTGCACTGACAATTACAAATTATATCTGCCAGGAAGTCTTTGCAGATGGATGGAGGGTCACTAGACATTAAACGGTAGGTAAATTAAATTTCATAGCCTGTCCAAACTGCATTTTCCCCCCCAAAAATAAAAATAAAATAAAATTGCATATTAGCATTTTTACAATGTTTGAAAATTAGACAGTTGATATGAGCACAGTTGTGGAAAAATGAAGCCAGACAACTTTGCTGTTTTACATCAAGAAAAACAAAAAGTTACAAACTGCTTGGATGACTGCGCTTACTGAACATACACATCGTCAGTGTAATCCTTTCCCCAGAACAATGCTGTTGATGCAGATCTGGCTGTCGGTGACATGCAGAGAATGTTTTGTATTCATTCCTGCGTGAATTGGTGTCAAAAAGCCTTGGAGGCTTCTTAATCCCTCTACATCAAAATAGGACACGTTTCCCATAAATTACAATGGTGTACTTGCATAATTATTGTGGCCCCGTGTTACATAAACAACTGCGCGATGCGTGAGTGATTATGTATAAGGTTTGACTTATAGGTGGATTCTGAAGGGCGCTGTAGTAGTCTGTCTGATAACCGTGTGCTTATTGGACTTATAATGGGGACAGCTATAAAAAAAAAAAATCATATTAATATTGTCTCACAGACACTTGAATATGACAGGTGCTGCTAGTGGTGATAAACCTGTTTAAGACAGTCAGTGGATTTCTGCGCAGAGCAGTTTAGTGCATTTGAAATATGATTTTATGGTATGACAAATTTAAATGAAGAAGATGCTGTTACATAAGCAGATATGCAACAGCCTACAACCAACCAGCTCATGGGCCACAACCTAAATTGGAGACTAAATTGGACCAGTGATTATAAAATCTAATGGGAACCACAATTTATGAATTATTTAATTTTCATATGAGATAAAAGATCAAGTGAACAATGAGGTGATTTTTGTAGAAACTAGAATCTCAAGTCTATTTGCAACCACAGGAGTCGCCCCCTGCTGGCGAATAGAAATTTAACAAATTTAAGACTTGGTGCATTGGTCTCCAATTTAAGATCTAAAATCCACAACTGTCCTTTAAGGCTTGATTATACTTACCAAGTCTTGGAGTGTGCTGCGGTCTGCTCGCTTCTGAGTGACATAAATTTGGTCGTCAGACAGTGGGCTGATGGACTGCTTCTACTTTCCGCTGTCCAGCTATCCAGCTATCCAGCTGCCCATGTCCATATCTGAAACTGAGTATAAAAATATAAAAACTAACTACAGACTGAATCGCAATCAAGCATGGATTATTACGCGGGTGTTATAGTTTTTGCATCCGTCCACAGAGACTTGTAATATATTGCTATGCATGTGCACTTTAGGATGCCTTCAAAGGAATGACTACTGGCCGTGGTGTCCCCATCTGTCTGTGTCTGTGTTCACAACAGAGTATAATTGCCCCTTTAAGAAGAGTGTGAGCACAGGCCAGGGATTAGAGGGGACATTTGATTATGGTACAAGGCACCATGCCCAGTGTGTATGCCCTTATTTACAGTCTGTGATCTCACGCCAATCCAAGATTGCCATTATCCACAACCTTTAGTCATTAGGGACAGCAAAAGGGCATAAAATGTTTTACATAAATAATAAATTTAAATTTAGCAAATGTCTTATTTTAAAAACCTTCCTGTGCTGCATTTTTTATTTTATGCCTGAGTTACTTACCATAACTTCAATGAATAGACCAACATTTTGAGATTTATAAGCCCACTGTATTTGCTTAGAGTTACATAAGAAAATATAACCCTCTCTCACATCTGTATGAGCCTTGAGCTCTGGCTCTGAATAAAACTCACTAGCTGACACATTAGTCATCCGCACACAAGTAAATGCAAAAGAAATCATTCTGGCGTTTATGAGGAGTTATTTACTTTAACTAGTTCTTGGTGAATGGCGGTGAAGCAGGGACCTTCAGAGGTTTTATGGTACTTAAGGTTGCCAGGCAACCAGCAATGACTCTTAATCTTTTATTAAGTAGCCAAAAAAAAAAAAAAATCGCACATCATGTGATAACTAAATTGCAATATGTAGGTTTTAAAGGAAAGACCTTGTCTTCCTTTTGCCTATCTTTTCACAGGACACATTTGCGTTGTATTATGTTTTACTGCCAAGTGTCGCCGAGAGTCTATGGACATAAATCATGTATACAACATCTCT
This sequence comes from Pelvicachromis taeniatus, assembly GCA_015108175.1. Classification (NCBI taxonomy): domain Eukaryota; kingdom Metazoa; phylum Chordata; class Actinopteri; order Cichliformes; family Cichlidae; genus Pelvicachromis; species Pelvicachromis taeniatus. The sequence goes on from VURO01028095.1 coordinate 30,596, forward strand.
TTGTCACTGTATTTGTGTACATGTCCTTTATCCACTTTCAAGGAGTTTGCAGTAGCACGCTGTCAATGTCAGGGCACAGCTGGAGCGTTTTAAGTCCGCTGCAGATATTCATTTGATGAGCATTAATGCTACACTACCGTTACTCAGGAAAATACCCTCCCTCGGATGTGTCAGGCTGGAGGGATTGATCTGTTTTATTTCTGATATGTCCCTCTTACCTTGCGGCGGCCGGTATTATATGCTACTGTCGTTCTCAAATTACTAATTTATGCTGTGTTTATGCGTCTTAGCAAGCAATGTCAATCCCCAGGCTTTCCAGCGAACCTGATAGGTGTCCCTCTCTGAACAGCTTTATGAAAATCAGCCACCTCATAAGCAATGCAGAAAAGCATGACAGATTTTTGTATAATTACTTGTCTACAAGGAGAAATCCAGAAAATGCTGGCATGCATCATTAGCTGTAGATACACGGATCCGGTCTCAGATTCATAATTTGCAGTAATAATGATCATCAAGGTTTGCTTTTTTTTTTTTTAAACTGATTAATTTTTTTTTTACCGTCTTTTTACTTCCAGGAAAAACAACATGTTGTTAAGATGCTGGTTGTTTGGATGGTTGCTCAGGATGGACTATTTTTAACAGCTGCAGTCTTCACTACAGTTAAAACAAAATAGAAAACCTAAACCTTATGTTGGTTTTATTTTGTCGAGCATATTCATTTTGCTGGGAAAGGTTAGAGATATGATTTTCACTGGTACCACTGAGTGAACCTCATGACACACTGTTGAATAGTGGGATAATGGATGCTGGTAGGTGCCACTTAGAAACAGATAGGACCTTACTCACACTGACGCGAAACACACATATGCAGGCTGAGTCCATACATTATTTCTAGGCTGACAAACACAGAGACTTGCAGTTTTTTTCCCCCCTTTTTTCTGCAGTGTACTAAATTTCAAGCACTTTATTTATATCCATCAAGCTAATTAGTGTGCACAGATCCAAATACTGAGAGGTTCTTACAATGTTTGGACAATTATAAATACATAAAGCGCCATCTGCTCTACACTGCCAGGCTACCAGTGGCAGCTGAGATGGAGCAAAATACTGCCAACTACCTACTTAGATCTGGGTTATCATCATATGAATTTATAGGCGGTTGCAAAATACAGTGATTTATGGCAACTAAACCTTGAGAGTTACAGCCCCCAGACAGCTTACATAAGTTCTTTCTTAAGGATATACTTTCTGCAGAAACACTTTAACAATAGCTGAATTCCCCCCAATGTTAACCTGTTTATTAAAGCATGGGCATGCATTGTAAGTACACAATAGAGGTCTCTTTGTTGCTTAATAATCATTTCTCTTATGAATAATAAATGTACTTGCGGGAGCATCAAGAGGAGACATTGTAAAACACACACAGGGAAAAGGCACCAGCATTTTAGTTAAAGCATCCATGCAAATGCTCCAGTTGCAGGGAACAGATAATATTGTATGCTGGATCTCATTTAGCTCTCAGTTTACAGAGCACCGTGTTATGCTATGTTGCTTTGCATATTCTGGCTCTTGGGTATCTGTCTCGTATTTCAACTTCTGTCTTATTTACCAAATATATAATACATAGTGCTTTTTAAAAAAAAAAAAAAAGCCCAGTAGTGCTACATTATGGCAGCATAATGGATTCATTTCAGTTGTAGTGGATTTAATCTACAATTATTTATTTTTCAGTGATGCTATTCTAGTCGTGTTTTATTAGCGTGCATTTACTGACCATTTTATTAGCTACACCTATTCCACTGTTTATTAATTCAACTATCTAATCAATCAGTTGCATGGCAGCAACCCAGATATTACCAGATATGGCGAAGATGACTTGCTGAAGTTCAAACTGAGCGTCAAAATGGGGAAGAGAGGATGTTTTAGTGACTTTTAACATGTCATGGTTGTTGGTAGCAGACAGGCTGATCTGAGTATTTCAAAAGCTACATATCTAGTGGGATTTTCCCAAACAACCGTCTCTAGCGCTGACAGAGAAAGGACTGAAAAAGAGAAAATATCCAGTGAGCGGCAGGTCTCTGGGTGAAAATGTCTTGTTGATGCCAGAGGTCAGAGGAGACTAGCCGAACTGATGGCAAGCTACAAGTAGCCACAAGAGCATCTATGAAAGTGCAATCTATTGAACTTTGAAGCAGATAGGCCAAGCCCCAAAGCTTAAATCATCTCATATTGCTTCTTGAACATGACAGTAAAGTCACTATACTTAAATGGTCACAATCGCCAAATCTCAATCCAGTAGAACATTTTTGGGATGTGGTGAAACGAGAGATTCACATCATGGATGTGCAGCTGACAAATCTGCAATAACTGAGTGATGCGTTCGTGTTAACATGAACCCGACCGTTTACATCTATGCCTCAAAATATTAAAGAAGTTCTGAAGGCAAAAGGGAGACCGAAACTGGTAATGCAAAGGTTTTATTTTAAACATGTACAAAATCATTCATCATTCATCGTCATCATTTCTGATCGTTCTTAATTTAAATGATGCAACTCATGTGTTATAGATTGTAAATGTATTTTTTATTGTACGACATATAAATCAAGTGACTGCTGACTGGAGCGTTCAGTAAGAAGGGTGCAGCAAAGAAGTCAATGCACCTTCACAGCCACGAGCCAAAGAGAATATCTGTGCCGTCTTTGGTTGGCCTTGACAGTATGTTTTTCCTCGCAAAGGGATTTTTCTGCAAATCCTTGCTGTAGTTTGGTTACTTCATTTATATCGGAATTACTTTTAAAAAGATACACCCTGCCCATTGATACAGGTTGTAAAGATGCCTAGCGCCATTCACTTTCCAAGTGATCTGAACAGACCTCTTAAATCCTACAATTGATGTAAAAGTCTAGAAAAGTTCACAACACTTAACCACAATCTGATAGAGACCTTCCAGCTTTCAAACTGAGGAAAACAACACCATAGAGGGAATGACTGTTGAGGAGGACTGGAATGGACATAATGGACTTATGAGCAGACCTTCTAAACACTCTAATTTTCATTACATTGTGTGGGCTGCCATGTCATATAGCTATGACATGAAGAAAAAAATACAGATCTGTATTGTTTCCTTTTCTCACCCTCAGGCCTGCATTTTCACTGTAGCATATTATTTTGATGAGCTTAGTGTGACGTGACGGCCGCTGCGGTTTAACCATCTTGGCCCTGTTTCACCGACCGACACCATGCTTTTCCTATTGTGCCAAGAAAAGATAAGACATAACAAAAGAAAAGATATATATTTCACAAGGATGTCATTTTTAAAAATCCAAAACTTAAAAAGAAAAATTTGGTTCAAATGATCATAAATATGTATGGACAAGATTAACAGTTCCATCAAAACTGATGGAATTACGAATGCAGAAAAGTACCATCAGATTTTGATCCATCAGATTTGGATGAGATATTATAATTTAGGTTTATCAGGAAATTCAGTGCGAGATCTGTTTGTAGTTTGCAGTTGCCATCACTAGATCTAAGTGCTTGTGGCTTCCGAATTAATTCGACTCTGTTTAACATTTTATTGCAAAGAAATAGCAGATGCATCATAAAATACATTCTGAAGTAATTTCACCTCATCTGGCTTACTCGCCTGCTCACTAAAAGTTTTTGCAGGTTTAACAATGTTGACAGTCTTTTGTTTTGTTTTTTTAACTATCTATTTCTCTGCGGTTGGTAGATCTAAATTATAGAGCTGGTTGTTTAAACTGGAGCCCAATAACTTTTTGGGAGTGAATCAAATGCTGAATTTTAAAGAGCAGAAAATTCTCATATACCAAATTTCTTCCCTCATTTCTACACACAAAACACTCATACATATGCATACAATATGGCAGAGTTATAACGCATATAAGGATCATTTTATGCTGACTTTTTAGTAATACATTTCACAAACTATTTTGCAGCTTAATAGGAACACACAATTTCAGGGTCCCTGCAAGGAATGCATCGTTCTATGGTAGTCCTTTGGTGCTACGAAGTATTTTCCAGAGCTACGCCTTCACGTCGTAACAGTCTAATGTTATGTGGATGGCACTGTCAAAAACATAGAGTAGCTGGTAATGTGGGTTACTCTTATGTGTGTTTGTACTGTTTTTGGCTTTTTAGCTTATTCTCCTGCACATGTATAAACGACTGAAGTCATAAAATACTAAAAACTGCTTTGCAAGATCTTTTTTTTTTTCACTTGTTCCTCTTTGTGGTGACCTGCAGGCTCATTCTCTGTCCTGTTCAAGCCAACGTTTCAGCTAGCATTTTAACTAGCGCCATCCATGTGAAGCAAAGCCATGTTGGCTTTGTTTAGGATGTTGGCACACATGTGTGTCAACAGCTTTTGCGTTTTTTTTCCTCTGCCTAGCCAAAGAGCATAAATTATTCATGCTATATTGCAAACAATAGAGTTACACCTAAAATACACAGCTTCTTTGTTATGTTAAAAACAAACATATAGGTACATAAATGGTAAATGGGCCGGTACTTTTCTAACACTTTTCTACTCTCACTGAACACTCAGAGTGCTTTTTACTAGAATCCACATTCACCCATTCACACACGCTCATTCTTAGAGCTTTAGTCAATGCCTATAAGTGCTTTCCAATTTTCACACACTCACTCTGATGGAGGCATTAGGGGCAATTTGGGGTTCACTATTTGCCTCCTGAGCCATAACCAGTGCATCAGTATCGCTACATCTGTAGGCCAACATTGAATGACTGATGATTGGCCAGCCGGTGTATCAGTTAAAATATTAGGGATATTTTGAGCATGATGATAGATGAAAGAATAACGGAGCAGTATCCACACCAATGCACCCAGACTGCCCGTTACATGGCATAGATTTGCTTAAAAAAAAAAAAAAAAAATTAATTTGACAGGTTTTTGCAAAATCATTAAGCTCATGATTTAGAGATAAAATTTCATGACTCTCATGTAATTATTTTCATGACTCTTTGATTGTTTATTTCACTGGAACGGGGATGGAATTTGTACAACATTTCCCCCCAAAAAACTATAAGAATAATTTCCAGACGCATAATTTCACCTGAATATTTAATTAGATTGTTAAAAGCAATTTTCAGCCTCAAGAAAGAAAAACAAATATATATATATTGTTTATTTTTTTAATAATATCACCACTAGTGATTTGCAGCCACATTTAACTGTATGGTTTTCCTAAAGTAATATAGCTTTGGAGCCGGAAAACACACTTTTTGAGATATATTAACTGTACATTTTTTCCCCCAAGGGCTACTTTAATTGCCTTGAAACCTTTTTTTAGTATTAACATTCACTGCAGACATTTAAAACCATAATGACAGATTCTTGTGAAAGCAGCCTTCTTGTCCTTACACTTGAGACACTTATGTACTATGGCCATGTCAAGGTTTTCTATCTCTTTGTGATTCCCTCTGAGCCTGTTTATTACTGGGTTACAGCTTTTGATTGCTTGATATTCTTTGTGCGACTAGACTTAGTATTTGCTTTGATTCAATACATACATTCACCACAGATTAGTTACTCCTTGCTAGTAACAGGTTTGACCATTTTTTTGGCCTTCAGAGACAAAATAACCTTTTGTCTCCATTGTGATGCTTTGGTTACTTGTCGTGACTATGCCTACATACCTAAGTGCATTGAGCTGAGGCTATGTGATTGGCTGATTAGACGAATAGTTGAATACTTAATAAAGTAGCTGGTGAGTGTAAATTATTTTGCATTTTGAAGCTGAACTAACCAAACCAAAAATCACATTTACATTACAGTATTATGCTTTGTGGCTGATTAATATAAGCAAAGTCGGTTAGACACAATGGAGTTCACTGGCAAGTAGTTAAATGTGTTGCATATTTTATTGCTCTTTTTAAAATTCTGCATTCAACAGAATGTCCTTTAGTCTGATATTCAAACTAAAGGACATTCTGATAATACAGTTAATATGTAAATTTATGTATATAGTCATAGTCATAATCTAAGTTTATTATGTTCAAATCAGGCATTCACAACAGCCGGTACCTTGCTCCCTTGACCTCACCTCACTTCAGCTGTTTTTGCCCTCTCTCACTCTTTTTGTTTGTAGTTATGTAAATGAAAAACACAAAACAGTGAAAGATTTAGAGCAAGGCTTGTCTCTGTCAGAGCAAGTTTCACTTTATTACATACCAATATAAAGCTGCTGTGGTAATTTCTACATGCAGTATATAGTTCGACAGCACTTTTTACTTCACCAGTGCAAATGGTGCTTTTGCATGGCTCTCTTAAGTGTGCTAAAAATGATGAGAAGACCTGGAATCCTGCGCGAGGCACAGTGCCACCTGATATTTTCGACTCAACAATGTTGGCAGTGCCAGTGCGTCCAGGCTTGGCCAAACAAAGAGAAACTGGAAGTATTCATTGATTCCAAAGGGATTATTTTTTTTGTCTTGCTGAAGAGGTGCAAAAAGCAGAAATTTCTGATAACACTTCTTAGCGGGGATTTTTTTTTTTTTTTCAACCCACATGTGAGCTGAGTGGTGTGAGAATGCCAAAGTGCACATAAGGCAAGTCTGCAACCCAGGCCATATGGTCAGTATGAGCCAAGTCTCGCGTCCAAATGTGCACTCGTGATGCTCCCACCACTTGACATTAATGCATTCAAAACTTAAGATGCTACAACGGGATGTGGAGAATTCTGTTTCTAAATTTTGACTGCTACATTGTTCCCGCCTTTCACCAACTCCCACAGTTTCACGTGCCTCTTTCCATTCTGATGGAAGAAGCTGCTTAAAAAGCTTAGGCCTGCAAGAATTATTTTGCCTTTTGGGGGTTTTATTTGATGGCAGACTCTGTGCAAAGCAAGATGGAAGTCGGGGACATTTTCAGGAGCAAATAGGCACCTGGCAGTTCATTAGTCAACAGCTCTCTCAGACTGCCTAAATTTCCATAGACAACATGAGCTCTTTTTTTCAGCATATCCCTGTTGCTACTTTGCTTGCACCCACTTGCATCTGCTTTGCTTATTTTCCCACAAGCCTTTGCAATACTACTCCACGAGGCCATGCGCAAATGAATAGGAGTGGATATTTCTGCGTGTGAATCTTTTTCTAGTGGACTTTCACCACTGGGTACTTTTCTTTAGATGTAACTTTATAAACCCTGCAGGACCCACTGGGGGGAGGGAGGGTCATCATTAAGATGCATGGTGTGAGGGCATGTGTGTTTAGACCCACACAAGTTTTGTTTTAAATTCAAGTCACAAGCACGAATGCTCCCAAAGCCTCGAGTAGACAACTAAAAGATTTAAGCCCTTGCAAGTCGGCACCCACCATAGCAGTTAGCTAAACTAATTTTTCATACTGTAATTATGTAATGTCTGACATGTTATCATGCCACCCAACACTTGCTGTGGCTGCAGTCCTGACAGATGGGAGTGCTTCTCTATCACTGTCTGTGATGGGAACTTTGTAAACATGCAAAGTGGAAAATAAAAAAGAATGCCAGCTGAGCTAACCGCACAATCCTGCAGTACTTCGATCTTTAAAGTGGACGGTTTTGTGTTGGCTGTGTCAGAGTAAACTGGTGTGTAACCACTCGGCTGGAGCAAAGTGTAACCAGTGGATGCTAGGCTGCAAGGAAAGAAGGACGTTGGTGCTAGTAAGGTGCTAAAATTAGCCACGTGCTGCAAATTACTGATTGACTGAGTGTGTGTAATGCTATGCAAAGGGCCACACATTTCACCTGAGTTTAACGTATGATTCGTTCATTCAAGCCTGTGAGTAAGTGTTTCACTTGACTTGTAAATTCACAATATTTGTACCGTAAAAATACTTACAAAATATTATTGCTTCTATTAGTTTGTGCTGAATTTTTACTGTTTTCTGAGCGTTTTTCAGACTAATTAATGACTAGTAAATTAGGCCAGGTGTGTGTGTTTGTGTCATTTTGTATTATGGTTTATGTATAAGTTCACTTTGTTAGTCGTAAGTTTATTCTATAGGGTCTAGCTATCCTGTTGAGTTTCTTGTATTCCCTGTTTAATTCCTTGGTTATTTAGTAGTTTCCCCCCTTGTGCCTTCGCCCTCTGTCTCCCCCTCTGTGTGTCTGTGTTTATATAATTGTGTGACTTCTTGTGCCTTGTTTCCCCTCCTTGTGTTTTATTCCGTCATGTTAATCTATGTTCCCCAGCTCGACATGTCTTCTCTCTCCCTCGTGCTCCTCCATGTTCTCTCTCTCCCTATAGTCTGCATCTCTGTGTACTTCCTGTTTTACTTTGATAGTCTCCTGTCAGTCATGTTGAGTTTGCTCTTCCCCTGAATCGTTATGGTTATTCGTGTCAGCTGTGCTCCCCGTGTGTTCTCACGTCCCTCATTATCCTTCTGTGTATTTATCTCCCTCAGTTCAGGCTGTGTACCTCTCTGTGTGTTTCCCCGTGTGTATTATTATTAGAATCTTCCCACTTTAGTTTTGTATTGTTTTGTATCGCCATTTTCCAGCAAATAAAGCTGCGATTTTTGAGTTCATGTCCCACCTCTGTGAGGTTTGCAGTTGGGTCCTATCCTGCCTGCACACAGCTGTTCATGACAACAGAGCACGCTTTATACAGTATATAATCTCAAAAGTGTGATCTAACATGTCCTTTCTGGCAAGACCTTCCTCTCCCCACTTCTCTCCACTTCCTCTGGCGCATCTGGGGTGACACTGAAACATTCCCATACGAGCTGAGAGGCTTAATCACTCTTGCATGTCCTGGGTCTGCCCCTCCCAGCCGGACATGCCCAAAACATCGGAGCCCCTTTTTTATATGGATGAGTAACAGCTCTACTCTTGTAATGCAAATGGCCATGAGTATATCATACTTCACCATTGGCTCAATAAAGTACACACACACATGCACGCACGCACACACACACTTGTCTACTCTTGTCACTGTTTGCCATTAGTTTTCAGGGGGCTTCACGGTTCAAGATTCAGGATTCAGGATTCTTTGTCACGTGCATAGTTATACAAGTACAACACGCAGTGAAATGTGACCTGATACGCTCCTTGACTGTGCAAAAAGAGAGAGAACATTATATACAGTGAGTCAATATATACAAAGGGGACATTATGTGCAGCGTGGGGGTGAGTTAGATACATTATATAAATAAAATAAAATAAAACAATCTCCAAATTCTGTACATGGTGTGAGAGGGGTGTTAAAGTGTGTTGAAGTCACAAGGATCAGGCATGGTATGAGAATGGTAGCAATGAGTCCTGTCTCAGTCACTTATGGATGATGAGGGGTGGGGTTGGGGGTGGGGGGTGTCCTGATTTAACACATGGATGGCCTGAGGATAGAAGCTCCTCTTGATCCTCTCTGTTTTTGCTTGGATGGTGCGAAACCTTCTGCCTGATTGCAGGTTGGAACGGTTTGTTGCTGGGCTGGGGCGGGTCCTTCCATATCTGAGCTGCTCTGGACAAGCATCTCCTGGTGCAAATGTGCTGTAGGGAGGGGAGAGCGGCCCTGCAGCAGCGTTCTGCTGCACGGATCACTCTCTGAAGAGCTTTTTGGTCCTTAACACAGCTGTTCCCATATCAGGATGCAATGTTCTGTGTGAGGATGCTCTCCAGAGCGCCGCTTGGGCACTCTCCAGGTTTTAAAGGATGGTGTTTGAGATTATTCAAGTGAACTCACCGGAAAACGATGCCTCAAATGCAAAGAGTAAGAAAAAAAACCCCAAACATTTTATTTACATGTGCCATGATTGTGACTTGACTGATCAGACCTACATAAAATAATTGTAGAGACTCTCCAAATGTTCTTGGTGGAAGTTTCTCTGTTTGTCTTTTGTTTCTGTGTCTTGAGGTGCAGCCTCTCCTCTCTGTCTGACGCACACAAACACAGGCAGAGCCACATGGCCAGTTAACACAGTTCAAGTAAAATGCTCGGACCAGCCTCTCTGTTTCTAGCAGCAGTACCCGCAGGCAGTGAATCCACAGCATGGCACAAACAAACTAAGATGGACAGGAGATAATGAAAGTAATTCATAGTGACTTACATAGCAAGAACTCTTTGCTAATAAAAACACCCAGAGAGAGCATGGATAAAAAAACAAACAAAACATAGTAATACGTATTTTATTATTAGACATTTAGAAAATTATAAACATTGCCAGTAGTGTGTGAAGATGACATAACCATGGGCTCAAGTGGGTTGGACTAATCCACAACAGTGCTTTAATGGAGCCAGTGGGAAGGTAAAAGCCTTGTTTACAAGCAAGGTGATTAGAAGAACATCTTTGAATGGATGATATATTGAACCTTGAAGCAGATGGGCTACAGCAGTAGAAGACCACACTGCGTGCCACTGCTTCCACCTAAGAACAGGAAACTGAACCTGTAATTCATACCGACAGAAGATCAGAATAATGTTTCCTGGTCTGATGAATCCTGATTTCTGTTGCAACATTTACATGGTAGGGTTAGAATTTGGCATAAATAACATGAAATCATGGCTCCATCTTGCCATGAATTAGTGGTTCGGTGTACTGGCATTGTTATGGTGTAGGGTTAGGGTTAGGGTTAACCCTATTTTCTTGACACTCTTTGGGCAGCTTAAAGCATTCTTAAAAACAACACAGCTTACCTGAGTATTGCTGCTGGCCACAGTGTACCCATCTTCTGATGCCTGCTTCCAACAGGATAATAATAAATATTCTCAATCCTGTTTATTGAACATAGCAATGACTTCACTGTACTCTAATGGTCTCTACAGTCACTAGATTTCAATTCAACAAAGAACTTTTGAGATGCGGTTGAACGGGAGATTCACATAGATGTGCAGCTGGCAAATGTCAGTCTGTGGGACACTATCATGTCAATATAGACCAAAATCTTTGAGTTTAAAATAACAGTTGAGCTCAGAACGAGCAGCAGCACAGGTCAGCTGATCACAACCTTTCCACAAAAAAGAAATCTGCTGGAACTCACATTACAAATTACTACATGACTTTTCTGTAAGTGAGCCATTTCCCCCGAATGCACCATTACACTGGAACACCGCAACTCAGCTACTTGATAAAGCCGACTTCAACCCCTGGAGATAACCTCCACCACCTTACCGCTGCTTTGGCTTCAACACCTGACACCATCCGAACCTATAAAACACCTGGTTTTGTATAGTTATTGTTCCCACTTTAATAATTGTTCATTCATCACTGTTTGTATCAACATCAAAATCAACAGTGGTATTGCATATTTCAGATCAATTTTAGTAATGTAATACCATCATATTTTGTATATTTGTATATGTGTTGTAGCATTTAAACAAGTATTTAACACACATTACACTGCTTTGACAAAGATAGTGTGGCCTTTCTTTCCTCCACCATTCTTCATAGAAGCCCCACTGGATTATGGTATTAATGTGAAAAATTGAAGCTAAGATAAGCTTAAATAAGATTTATAAGATCAAATATGTTTTCTCTGTGACCTTTACTTTTTTTTTATTAATTGCATAATCCTATATGGAACCGGCCTGATTAGTTAATCAGAGTGTGCCAAATAGCATCAGCCATCTGAAATGTCTCCTCTTGACAAGCTGACCTTTGTTTAACTCTCGGAGATGGCAGGACTGTTGTCAAAATCGATTTGTTTCAGCAGTATTTTCAAACATACAAAAGTGTGAAAAGCTTAGAGTGTAAGGAGATTTCGGTTAAAAAAAAATGGAGTGTTGTGTCTGTGATGTGGAGATTGCTTCTTCACAGAGATTTAAACAGCACAGTCCATTGGTGACACAATATTAGTCTGCATTTATAAAGCCATTTGGAGTGCTATTCTTATCTGCACAGGCACATGCAGCAAACGCTCACACGCTGCCTGCAAAACTCAGGTTAATGTGTGCCTTTTGTCCTCGAATTGTACACCGTTTCCTGTGCTTTTTGTCGCACAGTGAGTTTGCAAGCCAAGACTGACAGATGCTTTGCTGACGAGACAGCTGCCAGCACTCAATCCAGCAACTGGGTCAAGTCCTCCTGACATCCCTGACAAGTCCCTGCCACGAGGGTCTGTGCCACTGTCCCCTCAGGCTCTGCGACTCTGTGTCACCTGTGCTCCCTGGAGGCCTTTGAGAGCACCCTAGGGCCGTTGTAGGGTCTCCTGTGGTTCAGGTTTGGCGTTCACATGACCACAGACTGGAGAGGAGTCTTTCTCTTATAATTAGGCTCTGCGGCATCCAGGGGCATGCTACCGACGTCTGCCATTTAGGGCTGAAAATGACTGCTCCTTCCCTATCCCTGCTGCATTATTAAGTGTGACAGGACTGGTTGCAGAGTGTCTCTACCATTCTCTTTGTACAGCTTCCCCTCAGTCGTTACCTCCACCCTCCACTCCCCCCCACTCCTCCTCACGGGCCCTCCTCGACATCCCACCACCACATGTGTCCTCTGTGAAATGGAAATGCCGCCCTATTAAAAACCGTCAACCTGAAGCAGATCACTGCTGCACTTATGCTAATGTAGACACAGGAAAATATCACACGAGGAGAGGGGGAAAAAAAAGTTAGAGGGGGAAGCAAATCGGATAAAAATCTACCAGTTTCACTTGAGGGATGAAAGTATAGTATCTCTAATTGGAAATGAATACTATTCTAGTGTGTACTTAGGAAATATTTACAATTGTGCAGGAGTTGTGGCAGATTTTAAAGTAAGAGATGGGAATGTAGCAGAAAGGACAAGATGCAGAGAAAACGGTGAACTCGGATGGGAGATAATTAGGCCCACAGTTTGGCCCTGCATTGAACAGCCAAGGCATCAGCATAGCTCAACATCTGCAGCTGTTCACAGTATTTTGGTTATAAGCGTGCAGATGAGCTTTGCCTCTGTTTTTACTTTAAAATGATTTTCATTCATTTTTAGTGTCCATTCTTATGTTTGAAGCAGTTTGTATGTATTTGCCTCCGTGCACAGTATGAAAGTGCATCTGTAGCTGCTCAGAAATAGGCCCTACAATCGCTTAACAATTAAAATTTAACAAGACTTCAGAGTCTAGGTGATGCATAAAATTAAAGCAGAAAATAAGGGTTCTTTTACTAATCTGTTTGGTCGCGTCTTGGAGGCCTGGGATCAGCCCCTCTGTCACCATGGAGAGTGACAGTAATGATAAACCGTAATCAAATCTGCTCCCGCGAGGGTCTGCCTCATTCCTCAGTGCACATAATGGGGAGAGGGGAGGAAAATTAAGTGTCCCTTTGATCCATGCCGCTGAATACTGAGCATGTAGCAAATTAAAAAGAGATGCCTGCTGCACCTGTCTGGAGAATTGCTGCCAACCAATACAGTTTTTCTAAACACTGTGACATGCTTGATTGTCAGTCTCGGGCGTTAATTTTGCCTAAATGCAGCAGGCGTGTCTCTTATCAGTGAGATATTGGATTGCATTATTGAAAAGGTCAAGAAATGAAACCATTCTTGGACAAGGACAAAACATGCACACTTTTCACTTAAAAGTCTGTGTAGCAGTAAAATTATACAGTAATTATGTTGTGTTTTCCATTTAGTTTGACTGGTTTACTCCTTACCTTACTAAACCGCTGATGTTCATCACAAATGCACTCGCAAATATGCAAACAGTGGTGGTTAAATTAACATAATATGCTTTTGCTTCGCAAGTGAGGATAAGGCGTTACCAGTGTGTTTAATTTTAGCCGCCTGGTTGCAACATCAGTACCTGTCACTTCCAAATAAACAATGTCCCGATCCAACATGTTCTTTGTTGTAAAGGTTACCTTGACTGGAAGATATCGCTAATCAGATTAATTGATAGAAATTTACCGCACGATGCTCTGCGTTGCATTAGTCTGGTATTCTCAAAGGGACTCTTTTTGTGTGGGTAAGCACATGGGTATTAATTCTTTTCCTTTCTATGCACATGATGATGGAGATAATGATGAGCGTAATGATGACGTGTTGATGACAGTGGTAAAGATAATGATTACAATAACAGCTGTCTCTTCCCAGATGCATAATTCTGTATGCTCTAATTGGATTCATGCCATGGCTGGAGAGAAAATTCATTTCAGATCTGAATGTTATGTTCATTCATTATTTTTTATAGGTACCTCCAGTTAAATGCTAATCACAGTTTCCGACCGAATATGTGACATATGTGAGATTTCAGCGTGGTAATGGTTTAATTTAGAATTCAAGATGCAGTGTACAATGTAGCTTCTCATTAGTAAGTTGTATTAGATCCAATAAATGACCCAACATAAACATAATTTCTTGTCTTTAACTGTCTTATTAAGAAACCAACCAAACCAATCCAACCCTCACTATCTAAATACAACCATACAATCCAACTACCGTAATTTCCGGACTATAAGCCGCTACTTTTTGCACAAGCTTTGAACCCTGCGGCTTATTGTCCGGTGCGGCTTTTCTAAGGCTTTTTCATGATTTTTGTGACATCGTAAGAGGATTTGTTTTGGTTTGTTCCGCCATTTTGCCTGGCGGAAAGGCATGTGATCAGACACGGAAATATCTGCCATATCTGCAGCAGGTCTCCAAGGTGAACAGCCTTTGGCATGTTAGAACAGATCCATAACTTCAGGATAAGGATTGGCTCCAAGGGCTGGGTCGGTCGGGCGGTGGTGTGCGGCCCACTTTGCGGGGCTCTTTCGAGGCTGGTGGAGCAGTTGCTCCGTTGCCCTCCCCTCCCCCCGCAAAGCGGGCCATGCTAGCAACTATCCCGCCCGCTAGCGCTACTAGCCCGTTAGCGCACCTGGGGCTTTTAGTCTGGTGCGGCTAATGTATGATTTTTTCATAATTTCAAGTTGTGCGGCTAATATTCAGGTGCGCTTTGTAGTCCGGAAAATACAGTAGTCCAGACTAAGTAAGATTCTAGATTTAGATTTCTAAAAAGGGACACAGTGATTGTCCATGTTCTGGTTTAGATCTTGTACAATACTATGAGCCACCTCTCGTTTCTTTATATTTATATTTTCTATGATTGATCAGGAAAAAACAAAGTCATCTATGCCTTTAGTGTTAAACTTACCTGTAGAAATATAAGCTGCAAGGCCAGCAGTGAAAAGACTCACTATATGTAGTATAGTATATAGTGCCACACAAAAAGCCTGGTCATGGTTTTGGACTGCATTTCAGCCAGTGGTTTTAAGGTTTTAATCTAACCGAAATTGATGGAATTAGAAACGCTGAACAGAGCTCGATCGACTACACAGCACCACCCTAACCCTAACCCTAACCTTAAAACAGCTTCCTTTTTTGGCTTGGCAATGATCTGGATCAACCTAGAATCATAGCAAAGCATCTAATAGGCCCACCAGTCCACGTGTGACAACGCGTGACATAATTAATATGTCACACGTTGCCTCTCCAAGCAATGAAAAGGAAACACATGCAGAAGTTGCAGTAAGACTCAGAAAGCTGCAGTGCCAGAAAAACAGATTTTATTTAAAGCCAACACAAAAATAATCATGGGAAAGCATTTAAGGAGACATTACTGACACACATACATATAAATACATATTAGCCACCTATCTTAATTGTTTCTGGCACAGAAATATACTGGCCCTGGAATATACTTTATAACTTCCTTAGTCACTAGCAGCTTTAAATATATAATCTCCCCCTGCTGCTACTGCAACTTCTGCATGTGTGTCCATTTCATGCTTTGGAGTAGCAAAGTGTGACATACACATGGTGCACCGGCATGTCTTCTGCAAGCTTTGCTGTGATACTTGGTAGTCATGCCTGGATAGAAAAACACATACTGGAACACTATCAATCATGGATTGGCCGCCCTGGAAAGTGGACCTCAATATTATTGAAGCAGTATTGGATGATCTTGACATAGAACGACACAAAAGGCAGCTAACATCCAAAGAACAACTTTGATTGTCCTTCAAGAAGCCTGGAGAACTTTTCCTGAAGACTACTTAAAGAAATTACATGAAAGCTTGTCTAAGAGAGTTCAGACTATGTTGAAGAATAAAGGTGGTCGTACCAATACTAACTTTCAAGGCTTGTTAGAATTGTACAGTTTTTCTATTACACACAGTATATAATTACGTATTATACCTTATATATCTTATATCCCTCATATATGTTCCTTATGATTGACTGTTTTCAATAAAGTGCTGCGCCAATTTGTTTATTTTCTTAGCAAAATAGACACAAGGAGTGTCACGGTCCTGGGTCTTATGACCCAGCATTTTCTGTTTGTTATTGCATTTTTGTTGTTTCTGTTTCTGACCCCTTGCCTCATGTTTTTGTTCCCTTGGTCTTGTGTTCTGCCTTCCCCTCCACTGTGTTCTGTATA
>VURO01028095.1:47271-78644 GCA_015108175.1 Pelvicachromis taeniatus
TTTTTTTTTTTTTTGAGTTTTTTTTTTTGAATTTCCACTCTGGAGTCTGCTTTTTGGTCCTTTCCTCGCTCCTGCCTGCACACAGCCAGCTGGATCATGACAAGGAGTGCTTCAAGATTTTTGCACAGTACTCTAAATTGAACCATAGTGGGAGCATAATTAAAATAAACGAATAGGAAAAAAATTATCTTTATAGCTCTTACCACCCAATCATGCTTTTGGACCAGATACTAACCTCTCACAATAGTCCATCATCTCATTAGCATAAGCAACACCATCTCATGTATGTGCACTCAACTGCAGGCCATGAACATTTGTAGCTAAATATCTACTTTTATTCATGTTGTGAGCAATGGAATGAAAATAGTTAGGATTGGTTTGTTGCTAACAGATAGACTAATCAGCCACAACCAGTGTGTGAAATTAACACCTGCTAAATGAGGGTAGATATTCCAATTGCTGAATAAATCTCAGAAGGCTATTTGCCACACTTGCAGATCAATATTTGTATTAAAAAAAAAATAATGTAATAAAACATCAGTGCTGAAGGTCTCTACTGCAATGTGGTGTATTTTTTCCAGATTCATTCTTAGGTTCTCTGCTGGCTGTTTCAAAGCTTCATTGTCCTCTAACCCTAACCAAACCATGTGGTAGACTCGGGGAGGGACATCACTGACCTCGCAAGTAAGTCCATAATTGCAGTGGAGCCAAGAAATAGGGAGGTTTAAATTGTTTTAAATGACAAAGCAACAGATTGGTTTACAAAACCTTCTAATTAACTTATCTGCTCAAATAGGACATGAAAGGCATGAGGTATTTTGGAGGACTGTTGAACCCATCAATTATAATAGTTAATACCAGCCATAGGCTCTGCGCTTGCGTGCTGTTGACTTTGAAAGGGCTCCAGTTCAGATACTTCTTAACTAGGTTTTTGAGTGATAGGATGGCTAAGTATCATGGCCCAGCCTTGTCGAGCGGTCAAACCCTTCAGGGGGAACAAATTACTCAGAGAAATGTAGGGGGTGATGCCCAGCCATATTACACATTACACGGGTGGAGACAAATGTAGCACCGCACACGAGAGTCATCGAGCCAGAGTTTTAATTATTGTCAGTGTCAGACTTGAGCACAGCCACTCAGGGAGGCAAAAAATAGGATGGGATTTAGCCTCTTTTCACTATCCCTGACAGCTAATTACATATAAAATGGCTAACACCAGAAAACAAAAGCAGCCGCACAATTACACTTGGCTGCAGCTTGAGCTCAGCTGTGAAGACTCTAACATGGGTGCTTAAACTTTGAATTTTTGAAGAGGACTTTACACTCTGAATGCATGAGCCATCATCAGAATGCGTGCATATTTTTTCGAGATCAATATAAACCTGTTCAGGCTGCCAGCAAATGGGTGCTTTCTCGATGCAGCCTTGAGCACATATCAAAGTGTGTGCGTGCGAAAAGTCAAACGCAATGAATGTTGAATATGAGTTCAGCCAGGAGGACTGTTTCACTGGCCAGTCTCCAAATGAACATTGACTTCTTCATCTATTTGATACATTTCTAACTTCACCCAGGAACGATGAAGAGGTAGCACCACTCCGGGGCATCGTGATTGGATGATACTGCCTTGTGTGTCTTATTTTAGTATTTTCCATCAATCATATTCAATATGGTCTAATCAATCTAATTGGTGGTCAATTACTTTTCCCCTCTGCTCCAGTCCTGAATCTTGGCAGACCGATGACTAAATGGGAGTTGGTTAAAAAGTGGATGAAGGGCTGTGTGTGTTTGAGGGCTGATGCTTTGTATCCTTTCCCAGCCTGGCAGAGGTTCCCTGCTCACTGTCCTCCAAGTCAAAAGCCAGAGCAGCAGCCAGAGATGGATAGAAAAAGGGCAAAGACAACGATAGTGAATAGTCCTGGCCTAATTTGGCCTTTGTGACACTGAGACTCCAGGACTTTTTCCAGGATACCTTTTGATGCGTTTTGTGTGTGTTTGCCTTTCCATATGTGTAAAGATGAGTATCTAATCACCCTATCCCTGTGACTCTGAAATATGATAGTGCAGGTGTGTTATCCCAGATGAGTAAACGTGTGTTTGTGTGTTTAAAAGGACAAAGCAGCTGTATGCGTGCATGCAATCCCAGATCAGTCGTATCACTTCACTGTTCGTTTGGGCTCTTTTTGCTTGATGCTGGCATTAACAAGCAGGAGCTGAACTATGACATAGACACATGACAGCTTAACAAAAGGATACAAAAAGCATATGTGGGACCTGATGACAGCCAGCCGCCCACCCCGAGTTAAATTTTCAGTCTACAGCTCCACGACTGCTTTGGTTATTTCTAAAACGTGTTTGGTTTGACCTAAGCTGAATCAAGATTTATAGGGAAGGAAAAATCATTTGTGCTTTGAATATTTTTTGAAGAACCAGCTGGACTTGAAACAGCTTACGTGCTTTGAGTCTTTGTTGTCACCCAGCTGCCACCTCACCTAAATTGCTGAGGTTTGAACATTAGCAACGACTGCACGGTTGAGACCCGTAGAGTAAAACTCACATGGAGTAAAAGAGTTTGGCACCAGCTGCCCGTTTAAAACATATTTTAAAAGCTAGGAGTTCGTGCGTACTGTGATGGCCTATTTTGTTGTCGCTAATAAGAATGTGCTCATACCGCAAGCTGGTTCTCTTTCCACCAATCCAAAGAACCTGCGACAACGCTTTTAATAAACAGGATTATTCAATAGCAGAAAGCCTGGACTTCTTTATATTCTTTCACAATTTCTCAATTTTTTTTGCGCTATAACTGCCGATGAAGTGACACATTTAACAGCAATGCTGCACGGAGCAGTAATGATTGACATCAATCCCTCAGTGCTAATCTAAGCTTCCTAAGTTAGTGCATGAAATAGGATAAGGACATAATCATAAAGTTTGTGTAAGTGCCTCTGTTCTCAGCCAATTTTCTTTCTTTCTTTTTTCTTCCTTTGCAAGTCTTTTAGGCTTCTGGGTGAAATTGTAATGTATTTAATGCACACAGTGAATGTTTCTAACTGATGCAAAGCAGCAAAATTGTAATACTTGAAAGCTTTGGCAGTGATTGAGGCACAGTCAAGCACAGCTAAATGTGTCCTGCTGATAGACGTTTAGGGGCCCATTAATTTGAGAAGAAGCAGTTGTGGAGGTGGGAAAATGAGTTTCACTAAAAGCCTTTCAAAAGTGTAGCTCTAGGTAACATCCAGGAAAAGCAGAATAGTCTTTCTTTCTTTTAATGTCTCAAGGGAGAAGTCGCCCTTACTCAAGCAACAACACAAGAATATGCACTCTGTGTGGTTTGGAGATGAAACTGAGTCTTGTCCTAGTAGCATGTGGATGAACAAGAAATTTGGTGATGAGGCTCATATTAAATATCAGTTAGTGGTCGATTTGAATGTTTGAGAGTACAGCACTGCTTCAACAGGTAAAAGTGCGATCCTCGGAAAATCGAGTTCAGTGAATTCCGGGAACTATTTACAGTTTAAATAAATAGCATCAATGATGACATCATCATTGAAGTAAAATAGGAAAAAAAAATATCAAAAGAGAGCTGCATTAAATGGCACTACACAGGTACTCCAGCACTGCCAGTAGTCCAGACAATTAACCTCCGCATCTGTGGAAAATATGATTAGTTTTCAATTGTCTCTTAGCAAGAATGTATCTGTTGATATATGCTCTTACAAGGAAATAATAAAGTCTGTCTATTTAGAGACCAACAGAGTTGGAAATGTTGGCTTCAAATGTTCTGCTAGGACTTGCACATAACAGCAAGATAACAGAAGAAAATGTTAGTAGACAATGCATTTTTCTACCATTTGGATTGACCTTTTGAGATAATGTGAGGAATTCTTTTCTAATTCTGGATCTTTCTGACACTTCCATCCATCTGGATTGTAGACTGCAGTTTTTACCATCGCAAACTGCCAGGTACCACGTTAACATTAACCTGGCATACAGCTTACTCGGTATTCAAAATGTGCATGGGTCTGCCTTCAAAAACATGAAAAAACCCCAAAACAAAACATGAAAGCAAAAGTTTTCATAATGTAAAACAAAAAACCGCTATGACACTAGATACACTCAGCAATTCCCCCCATACAGAGCCGCATTTATTAGCTTTAAAACATTATTTAAATATTGAGACATTTAGTGTTTATTGCTAGTTTATTGTTGTTTCTACACCCGACAAGGCATGACTGAGGGTGGCCTAGGAGGGCCCTGCACTTGTTGCCACATCTCAGCTTTCCTTCCTGGCTGCAGTTAGATTAGATGATTTAGTTACTGAAATTTCTCTAATTGCTGGTGTTAGCAACTACACTAGTTGGTTTCCTGGTACCAACATTGCTTGTAGTCTACAAATTTTCAATATGGTTGAAGTCAGGTTTCAGGAATGCCATTCTACAAGCTTAATGTTAGCCAACCTTATCCATCCGCCCTCCCCTCTCCGCCGCCGGAACCACGGTGTGAGGCCCGCCTCGCGGGGGCTCATGTCTGTGGCGCTCTGCGCATCACACGGCGTGGGTTTTTGCGGGTCGGTGTCCGCCGCCGGCGGGGGTGATGCGGTCAGCGGTGGCTGGCGGCGAGTCTGGACGCGTGCCGGGCCCGCCGCACGGGGCGGTGTCCCATAATAAAAACAATGTGTCCCAAAGCATTCATCTCTTTCCTGACAATCCCCTTTGTGTATATCCTCTTACATATGATAATTAAACATTAAAACACCTGCGGCTTTTAGTCCAGTGCGGCTAATGTATGAACAAAATAGGATTTTTTCGTAATTTTAAATTGTGCGGCTAATATTCAGGTGTGCCTTGTAGGCTGGAAAATACCGTAATTCCCTCTCATCTGAGGATGACTATTTGGGTCTTCATCCAGACCTTGGCACAGTGGTGATACTTTAGAAAAACTTACTCATGTACAGTTGTTTGAATTCATGGTCTTGAAATATTTAAGACATTACTCCAAGAAACCTTTGCATTTTGTGTAAATCTACAGATCTTCGAGTTCCTTGGGCTTTCCCATTGTTCCGAGTATTGGTCAGTTAAATGAGTACTGTCAGTCAAATCTATTTTATGCTGGCAAAGAAAAAGTTGTAGTTAATCATCATCACTAATGAGAAATTAATAGGCCTTGGGCTTGTCAAGTTGTAAGACACTGTCTAATTTTTAGCAGCACTTATTAAAAGATTTTGGTGATTGCATGTATAATGTATATATTTGAGCCAGTATGTATACTTTTGATCACAGAAAATAAAAAATAAATTAGAAATTGTTTTTTAAAGTCATTAAAATGTATGCTGTGCAGTTATTCCACCCTGGAAAAAGAACAGTTCAAAGAAATAATAAAAAGCCTAAAATTATCACAACATTCATGCCTATGATGAGTGTATGCAAACCTCTGAACACAAATGTATATTATCAGGTCCTAATAATATTAGGTCTTCATCTTATTATTGTTAGATGACTTGCCTAGAAGCATCTATCTACACACAGTGGGTGATGAGAGAAGGAGAGAGAGAAAACGAAGACTTTATTTTCTGCTTTATATCAGCAGGCGAGCGCCAAATCATTGAGTCATTCTCATCCAGCAAAGACTGATGTCGTCTATTATAATCTGTACAATAAAGTGGACAATATCAGCAAAAATGGACAATTTCAGCTGAATAGACAATGCAATATTAAGCTGTGGCATTTACTTGGTTCTCTATAGTTTTTTCAAGCTGTTTTCAAATGTGTAAAATAGCAGGACTAAGCTAATAAGTTATATTATGTAACTTAACAATTGTAGCTTTTATGTTAAAAAGAAATCCCTCGTACTTAGGCCAGGCAGTCTGCCGACTTGTATGTATTGGCAGAAACCTTTGTTGAGGAGCATAATTAGAGAGGACCTCAATTAACTGCTTACCCTTTTTAATCATAGTTCTAATTAATATTAATATAACAATTGTTTTATATTTATTTTGATTACAATAATACACAATTAAAGTTTCTGTAACATGGGAAACCTCATGATATGAAATAATTTATGAAAAAAAAAATAACCACTAATAATTTCACATTTACAAAATACACTGGCAGATGGCATGCAGGGTAATGCTACCGAGATTGGTAGCATAACGGTGTGTTCACAGCTGGCAGAGGCTCCACGGCTACATTTAAGAATGGTCAAGACATTTGGAGGATGATAAAAAGAGACTTTGAAGTGCAACCAAGCAAAGTGTGATCACAAGAGAAACTGATTCTACTGTTTGGAAGTTTTATAAGAGGCTTGTTTTGTCATTTCTGGTCCTGTTGCATCTGTGCTAGACTTTAAAGTGGGGCTCAACGGGGAACAGGTGGAAGTGATGATCAAGTGTTATGCAAAACTAACAGGTGGCAGAATAACTTGCTCCAAAATTTGGAAGAAGTTCATATGGACTTTAAGTAAAGCATGTTAACCTAAAGTATAACAGGTAGCCTTCTGTGTCCTGTGCCAAACAACACACTTTAGTTAACAGAGCTCAAATATAGATTGTTTACTGTTTTGATCGTGTGGTTTGTTGCATTAGCAGGAAGATAATGAATTAACACAAAGAAACTGGATTTATAATACATCTTTCTGATATTTAACATATGATTGATATCACATATAGATGTTAATAATTGCTGTATTTTTTCAGGTTGGCCCACCAGCTAGGAAGGCGAGGGTAGGGTCACCAAAAACCTTCTTTTGGATATTTTTGGTCATTATAATGTTGCCACAGTCCCCTATGGTTTCATGAAAGACACCAAGTTGTCTTCAAGTACTTGGCAACTACTCTGAAAGCAGTAGTGAAACTGTTTTGAGAGTAGTAAAAAAAAATAGGACACAGCAGAAACAGACTGTTCGCCTTCAAAGCAAAAGTTGTACTTATGGAAAATTCTGCCCGAGGTGCAGAGCCACAGCTTTTACTTTGAAGGTGAACATTCTCTGTTTCTTTCCAGATCACTACTGGGCGGATAGTAGCTGTGAGTGTTTGTAGACGTGTCTTCCATGAGTGCTACAATCTGATCGCAGCCAAAAGCAATCACAATGTTATTATGAAGTACAACAGTTAGTCATGTGCATAATCTAAGAACGGGTTGATATTTGTGAGATGAGATGTTTAGTGCATAATCTACTGTAAACTATGGCATCACTTTTGTTTGATCTAAATGGAAGTAATAATAAAAAAGATTATCTTCCTCGTCCTTGATAATTGATAAAGTTGACAGTGCAGCAGAATATGTGTATTAAGAAAAACATAGATAAAGTTTATCTCAGTAGGTTGCATCATGTCCAACATGCTAAAGAACTTGTCACTAACATCATGCAGGAAACCTGAACATCATATTTGATGTTGTACTTGATGTAGTATATTATAAAAAGGGCAGTCCTGTTGGCTGTTGAGGTGAGAAGCCTTTTTATTAGGAATATTTCTATCCTATTTAAATAAGAGAGGCAGATATAGAAACCTGTATTTTTTTTTATTGATTTTTTCCTTTTTCTTTTAAAATGTAAGTTATTTATTAGAATTATTGAGTGCTTTAATTGGTGTTTTGGTTGCAGTTTTGCTGGTACCTTCTTTCAATGACAAATAAATCACCTGTGATTGGACTGAGAATAGCAACAACTTAAAAAAAAAAATAACCATCTGAAAACACACAAACATGAGTGACATGCTCTGAGTGTGCAGAAAGAATAAAGTCTTAAAGTCTAGAGGTTGCATTGATTTATCACTGACGTATATTAGGTGCCACATGTAGGTTTACCGAGGTTACTACAAAAGACACAAAAGAGGACAGATGAGTACCGCATGCCTGCATGCTTGTTTGCTCAGCAGGTTGAGTATTGAATGAGAAAAGTCAATCCACTGGAGAGTAAATCCACAATGTTTGAGAGCTTTACTGCACTATATTGCCTGATCTTTATGTTTTTCTGTTTGCATAAATGAAGACATTTTTACAACAAATGCAAAAAATGTAAAAACTGGTGTATAAAAATTCACCAAAATGTAGGTTAAAAAGTGCTTGATGCTTGAAATATGCTAGGGGAGGACCCCTAATAAAACCTATACCCATGTTTTCCCTTTGTTGGTGTACAGTCACATTCATTTATCTTAAACATTTCACATTGCCTGCAATTTTCCATTAATTAATTGGTTCATTTTATCATCCCTCCTATGCCTTTTTTTCCAACCCCACGGCATATTTAAGGTGGTAACATTTTCCTTTTAAACTGTGATAATAAATCATGGGACATTCTCTGAATTAACTTGTGCTAAAAGCAAAAACATAACATTTAAAGTATCCTCTAAAATGCGTAAAAACAACATTCCTGATATGTTTATCTTCTATATCAAATACTGACTCTGATAAAGAGCTATCTACGATTCCTCTGCGGAATACGACGTATGACGTCGACTCAACACAAAAACACAAAAGTCAGCATAGAAAGCGGAAAAACGTAGCTCATACATAAACCTGTGAGATCAGTCCCCAGGTGCTGCAGATGTACAGACTGTCAAGTATTTGTGTTCTACAAAACGATAGTCATTTCTCTAAGTTTATAAGGAAAGATTATCATCCCGGTGAGATGATGCTCTTTAGGTGTGCAGCTATAATGCTGCACTCCTGCTGAGTTCACAGGGCACTGCTCCAGTTTCAGGATCAAGATTGCACCACAACAGCTGAACATACTTCCTTTCCCTATAAATCTGTGAGTGTAAGCTTAATGGGATCGCATAGGCAGCAGACCTTAAATAGAGGTAACTAATTCCTTGGTTGTTCTTGGCCCACAATTCTGCTGAGGCATTTATAAAAGGGTGCACCTGCCAATACCTGAAGAAGCAAATGTATGGCTGGTACTTTGGTCACCATTTAGCAGACTTGAAAGCCCCAACTAATGATTGGTTGACAGCGTCATTTATTTAGACCCTTGACTCTCCAGTTTATAGATAGTTGCATTAAAATGGTAAATGCTGGGGTACTGAAAAATTAACCTAATGATTCTTTGTTCTTCTCTCATTGTTAACACATTCTTATGATATAAAGAACAATGACTGATGCCAAACTAAAATGGATCAATGTGATGTATTTATCGTTTTTTCCTCAAAGAAATATCACTGAACTACACCATTGTGCTGGCAGAACATTTACATTTGAGTGACTATAGGCACTGTAAATTTGTTTAAATTTATTCCCGTTTACTCCAACTTGGCGCCATGAAATGAAAGCTGAGATGTAAACTTAACATCGTGGAAACATTAATAAACATTAATAAAGTATCAACGATCATTTTTACCTAAGAGTATTTCTGTTACCGACTACTGAGCAGCATTGTTTAGAGTAGAGTAAAACTAAGATGCCAGCCTTCTTGCAAATAGTAAATTTAGTTTCTGGCCGGTGATGTTCAGATAATGACTGCTTGTAGTAGTGATGACCAACTGGTTGTGCAAAGGTTGAGGGTGTTGCACACTCAACATCTAGACAACCACTTCTGATCACAAGGGATTTTAACAAGTCTTCTGGTGCTGCCCGATTTGGACTGACTGCAATCACTCTCAGACAGATTGGTATAATAGTACACTTGGTGGCTATCCTACAAGAGGATGTGAAGCTCTCTGGATCAGCTGAATGAATCCATAATCGCCACAGCATCACCTCTGCATGCCTGCTGTTGGGGAAGCTTCAGACGGGAAAGTCTGAAAGGTGTTCAACGGCATTAATGCCTCGAATATTAAAATCATGGCAACTGATTCACATGATCATCCTTACTCCAGTATTTCCTACAGAATCAGATTGTATTTGTAGTAGGGACAGGAGGCACAAGCATGTGCACGTTCTGCTTAAAATGACCCTTCCAGCTCACAGCAGATTTCCCAAGTAGAACAAGAACTGCTGTCGCTGCCAGCAGTCCTTTATGGTGGAACTGGCAGCTGTCCAACCGCAAGATGTGAAGCTCTCTGGAGATCAGCTGAATGACATCCATGTTCTCCACAGCATCGCTGTGCTAGAGAAGCAAAAGGCTGGGCATAGCTGAAGGAGCTTTCAAAATAGGAATGAGGGGACTTATATTTGAAGAAATTCATGGTATATTGACTTGCAAAGCAAATTTGAGTAGGTGTTAAAATAAAGTCTGAGTATAGGAATTATTGGACTTCCCCCCCATGTACCCTATGGATGGAGACATAGGATTAGAAATGGTTTGTCATAGAATAAAAGTGATCAGTCAACAACTGCTTTGTATTGATCTGCAATGACCCTTCCCTGTAACAGGACAAGTGGATTCAAAGCTACTGGAGGGCATTTTTCTCACCTTTAATTTGTCCCCCGTGTTTGTGTATATAAATGTTTGCCACGGCTTACTTTCTGCATCGCATAATACTTTCCCATTAGGTGTCCCTCATACATCATTTCTGGCATTTCTAATCATAAAATGGAAAACTACGTTGTTATATATTCTAGTAATGTCATTTATTCCTCATCAAAATAAGTGCAGGTGTACACTTTGATGGTTTATTTTGTTTGTTTTTTAGCCTTTCAAACAGTACATAATGATTTATTATTCCGACATCCTGTATTGAAATGGTAGATTGTGACGAGGGCTCGT
This sequence comes from Pelvicachromis taeniatus, assembly GCA_015108175.1. Lineage (NCBI taxonomy): Eukaryota > Metazoa > Chordata > Actinopteri > Cichliformes > Cichlidae > Pelvicachromis > Pelvicachromis taeniatus. Next base: position 57,910 of record VURO01028095.1, read on the forward strand.
CACCTGGAGAGGTTATGTTGCTGTTTGCATAGACGTAATCGATAAAGCGTTGCATTTTTCATATAATAACGTAGTGTAAAGACGTTTAAATGTTTCTGCTGGGTCTATTTTCTGTCTAAGCATGTTTCATATTCTGAAAGACTATTTATTTCCTTCAAAAGCTAATGAAAACGCACCTAATTTACATTTTATTTTTCTGACATTTCAAAAGTGCAATTCAGATTCTCTTGACAGTTGGATGGAAACAGTAATAGAGTCACCAACTGAGGGCAGCGTGGAACGTACTGGCAGTTCAAAAGAACAATTAAACCTGTAACAAATTGGAAACGAGAAACGGGCACAAAAATGGGCAAGGAGGAACATTTTATGATAAGTTGTTAAGCTTATAGTCAGTCAAAGACAGATGAATACATCTCACGGCTGTGAGGAAGATGGAAAAATGGAACTTCAAAGCCCTGTAGGACTTTACCATATGTCACTACTAAAGACTCAATATTTGTGCAAGCAAAATGTGTTGTGAACTGAGAGGCACACTCGGTGTCCTGAGGAAATGAAGTTCCATGACAACTCAGAGGAGTCAATTAATCGTAGGGCCTTAGTTCAGGCAGAATGATGAGGTGGGGTTAAGTCCGCTGGGCCACTAATTAAAACGAAGCAAAGCTCATCTCTGTCTCTGCAACACAATGGTATTTTAGATGGATGCTTGCGCTTTCTAATGCGAATACACGCGCACACACAAACACACACGCACACACGTCTATACAGATGCATGCAAAAGAGCACATATACAAGGACTGGCAAACACACACACACACACACCCACACAAAATTGAATTCTTGTTAGATTGCACCATGGAAAGGCTGCTGTTGCACTGTGCTAAGCTTCCCAATGCAGGAGAATTATCCTCAGCCCTTGGTCTGAAATGCTCTACGTGGGATGTTAACAGCACAACTCACTCCTGCAAAATCTACATGATTATCCCAATCAAAGAGGTGATGGAGAGCCACGCTGATTTTGGTTAATCAACTCCATTAATGCCTAACATTAATTCAATGGCTGTGTAAAACACAGTTACATGACATTGAGAAAGCAATTATCAGCGAGACAATAATTTGGTTAATAAAGATCTCATTAACAATCATTAAGCGACTTTGCTGATTCTTTTATCTCGAGGCAAGCAGGACGGAAAGAAGGCAGATGCCCTAAATGCTGACAAAGACCTTATTTCATTCCCATTGTTTGAGGGAAAAGACTGTATTAGAGATAGCCATGGTGTTTCAGCCCTTTTATAATGTATCAGTTGTGTTCATTTTCTTCCAGGGGTAATAAGGCTTAGAGAAGGACACTGGAAGAATGGCTCACCTCTTCCGCTTCACCTCAATTTACCTTGTCCTCCACAAGCTCTGCCCCAGAGCGCTAGTGCTTTGATTTGCATTTATGCAGCTAAATAATGAAAGTGTGGGGTGTAGTACATCAGCAAAGCGCCCAGATTGCATTTAGGCAGGTGGGCTGAAATACAACCAGCCATCATAATATGCTTGGTTACACAGAATCCAAGCGCGGCCCTGTCAGTCATGTGCTGGGCTCGGTGGACGCTTTAAAAAGCTTTGAAAAATATGTGGAATTTCTGACCACAGGCGCTTGTATTTAACAACGTTATGCTGAGCAGTCCATGTTTGTATCTCATGCTCTTCTAATATACAAGGAAACCATTGCAGGCGGATGCATTTAAAATACTTTTACTGATCAGCAGTTGGTAAGGTGTTAGGAAATGATAAAACACATCATAAAAGAGAAAGAAGGCCGCTGGCTGACTAATAAACAAACATCTGCATATGACTGCTAGATTGCATATGGTATTAAAAGGGTAGCACTGGTAGTCATGTTTGAGCAGACTTTGATTGCATATAACACATTAAAGAGATTTTACCGAAACACAGTTGTGAAACCCCATCCATCCATCCATCCATCCATCCATCCATCCATCCATCCATCCATCCATCCATCCATCCATCCATCCTCCCTCCCTCCCTCTGCTTATCCGGGGCTGGGTCACAGAGGCAGTAGCCCAAGCAGAGAAGCCCACTCCTCAGCCACCTCCTCTAGCTTGTCCGGGAGAACACCAAGGCGTTCCCAGGCCAACCAAGAGATATAATCTCTCCAGCGTGTCCTGGGTCTGCCCCGGGGCCTCCTCACGGTGGGACATGCCTAGAACACCTCAACCAGGAGGCATCCTCATCAGATGCCCGAACCACCTCAACTGGCTCCTTTCGATGTGGATGAGCAGCGGCTCTACTCTGAGCTCCTCCTGGATGGCCGAACGTCTCACCCCATCTCTAAGGGAGAGGCCAGCCATCCTTCGGAGGAAGCCCATTTCCGCCACTTGTATCCGCGGTCTTTCGGTCACTACCCACAGCTCGTGACCATAGGTGAGGGAGGGGACGACCAGTAAACCAGTAAACCATCATGAAGCCACCATTTTAAAATATATATATATTTTTGCCAACAATGACTGGCAGACTAAAGAAGAAGAAGTCTGGACCTGGATACCGGTGGGTATACCTGAAGTTTTAAATTTAGACAAGCTGATGGGTTTCCAGGACACCAATAAAAAATAGTCATTACCTTTGCAGATAACTACATGATGAAAAATTGGTTTTCCAAATTCATTCAGTGAGTGTAGAACAAGTCTGCACAAAGTAACTTTTCACATGCTCAGAATGAATTTGTGTTTTAGATTAAGAGATAAAATGAGAGCGATGGAGGGGCTCTGCTAATGCTAATGAAGCGCTTAGGATCTGATGCTGATAAATTATGTCCTTCTACATACAGTATATACGTTTGAATGATTGAGAGCATCTCTCTTCATTGGCCATTATGTCCTCCCTCTCATCTCCTCCGCTCAAGGCAATACAAGAAACATTTAAAAGAAACAAACAATCTCAGCATGATCATGAATGTCCCATTCCATCAAAAAGTCCAAGGACACTGTCAATCAATCTGAAATCATAAGATTTATATGTTTGTGCGCCAGTCCGACAGTGGCTGAAGTCCTAGTGTCAATGTTTTTCAAAGGTCTGTTGTAGCATAGATTTCAATCCTGCTACTGAATTTGTGATCAATTTGAGGTCAAACAACATCTTTTGTGTCTATAAGGTAAATTTGCACTTTTTAGATGAGATTTACCTAAAGCTTCACAGAATCCCACAGCACCATGTAGCTGTGAAGGAGTTCAGTGGCACAGAAACAGGTTTGGAGCAAATGAGAATGTGAAAAAAAAAAAAAAGAACTGAAATGTCAACCAAGACACAATGAACCAAAAGGCATTAAAAGAGCACATAAGCAAAAAGAACATGTTACTGAAATTAGAAAAGGCAAAAGGTGTTTCATCATGTTCTACTTCTACTTTTTATTCTTCCTTCCTAAGGACAAAATTCCAAGTATACTTCTAATTTCTTTTTAGCCTAATAATGCCATGCAGCACGCACCCACACCACACTCTGAAGATAATTTAATTATCAGTATCTTCAAGTATGAAAGAATACAACTGGAGGTAGAGTCGCCTGGTAATTTTCAGGGATCGAAATACAGAGGAAGATAGAGAAACATGAGAGTGGAGATAGAATGAGGGGAGCTATTATTCCCAGTACCCAGGAAGACACTTCATCTGAGCATCATCTGTGGTTTTCTCCTGGGGGCTATAACTGGTTGGCTAACAACAATGACAACACATCTCTCTGGAATGGAAAGCCACTGCTTGGAAAAAGCCCCCACAATCTTATCACACACCAGTCATCTTTGTCATGTAACTAAAGTGCTCAGGGTATTGTGACACAAAGGGAAACAGGAAAGTGGTGTTTCCTTTGTATTGTGCATTGTTGTTTGAAAGGTGGGAAAAGCCAGCATAACGAAGTCTGAGTTAAAATGGCATTTGATCTTTCGCTGCTGTACTGCTGAAACAGACTATAAAGCAACTGATAAGCACTTCAACAGGAAGTAGTTCTGATGATATGATATACATTCAGTAAGTGATTAAAGATGCCAGACATTTGCTGCCAGCAGCTTTAATCTGAGGCTTTGCTACATGTTTTTTTTTTAAGTTATTATTCTAAATTGGATATATCTAGAGTTCAGACTTTAGGCGGTGATGCAGTGGTTGGCACTGCTGCCACTTACCATGAAATTTCTGGTTTCAATCATTCTTTAGAAGTGCTGTTACTAAATTTAAAATTAAATTAAGAAAAGAAGAGTGCTATATAAATGCCAATCCATTACCTTGGGCTCTAGAAATTTGTAATGAGGATGTTTTACCATTTTCCAACATTTTGTTAATGATATTTAACAAAAAAATGGGGTTAATTTAATTAAGAAAACTATCAACAATGAAAGAAAATTGAATAATGATAGTGCGTCTTGATGCATGCTCAATCATCCAGGTAAGTAAATCCACAAGAGTTGATTGTGTTCATCTGGACGTAGTGTTTTCAGTGGGAGAAACGTTTCGTCACTCATCCAAGTGACTTCTTCAGTGTCAGCTGACTTGCAGGTTTTCCCCAACCTTATAAAGAGAACATTTGCATAATGACTGAAACTAGCACAACTGAAGGAACAATGGGCTGTGAGGTCAGTGGAGTAATAATAGTAGCAGATTGATTGCTATTCATCTGTCCTGATCAAGCATCGACACTTAATCGCTGTTCTCTTTACGTTGATCCCTGCTGTGGACGATATCAGTGCTGTCTCCCTGCCACCTCTGAGCTGTTGTTCACAGCCAACTTAAACATATTGATGGTGTTCAAACACCAGAGAACTTGCCTCTAAGTAAAACTGACCCTTTGATAGTTTGATAAACTGTGCAAAAGGATCCAACTCAGGTGGATTGGGGACTTGCAGTGTAGGAACACTTTGTTGTCTGTTTTATTGGCCTAAGAAAATATTTCCTATGGTCCCTCCTCCTTACAAGTATGTGATGCACAAAGACAGCAAGATAAACTAATCTCAGCTAATATACTTTTATTGTTCCTTTCATGGGTCTCTTCATGTTGCTTTTACAGTGTCTGTGTTGTGTCTGAAACTGGCTAAATTTCACTGAGGCTAGGAGGGGATCTGTGCGAAGCAATCGATTTAAAATTGCCACTGAGCGAGAGAGTGCAATTGATGTCAACGCTGCTCAGAAATGAGTTTTCTTGGCTTTCCGATTGAAATGACGTGGGGCCATTGTGACTGGAGGCAAAGTGGAGCCAGGCAAGGACCTATTATCTCGAGCTTCCCAGGCCAAACCAATGCCTTTCAGATTCTGAATCACTTCCATCTCCATTTTCCTACTTCTCCCCTTCGAGTTACGCACACATTCCCTCTATCCACTGTATATATGCACACACAAGAAATGCTAAAGCACATGGTTCAGTTCCTAATGTGCCATTTTTGGGCTAGGCTGGGTCATGGCATGTGATTTCCAGAGGTCTCCTGAATGCACACAGTCAATTAGAATGCTCTCCCATTGCACAGTCCACGGGGAGCTTGAGGAGGCTCCCAAGCGCACCTGTCAATATTTACTCTTCTAACAAAATACATCATTCATTGCCATCTGCTCTCACGGAGCACGCAAAGGGGCGCTGCTGCTGCAAAATTAATAGCACTTCTAATGCTCCTTTCCTAATGGGCCTAATCAATTAATCAGCCCTTCGCAATCTGGAAGCGTCATTAACCAGTGCATATATCCCTAATGCTGTCAAAAGATATGAGTTCGCTCCACTGTGGTTTATGACCAAATGGGGACGAGTGCATTTTTGTGCATTCGAAGTTGCTTAATTATCTATTTAAATATGTTTAAAACTCCCCAGCGCCACAAATAACGTGCATGCAACAAAGCCTCTTTTACTGCTGTCATCGTTGTCATCATTGCCATCTCTGCTCGGCAATAACACACACGCAATGCAAGCTCAAGCTGTGTACTCAGAAATATTGCATAGGCAGCCAGAAGCTAAGGGCCAGAAGCTGGATGTGATTGTGCATTCTGATGTTCCAAAATACCACGTCCTCAAAACCAGCATGCGTTTTTTTTTTTTTGCCTGTTTTTTTTTCTGTCCGTGCACATCTGCCTGTTTCATCAACTCCAGTTACATTTCTCATGCAAACACACCAGAGCGAGAGAAGACGTAGATGTAAAATGATGTTTGACAAACATTCTTCTCAGGAGGCATCTCATTCTGATTTCATGACCTCGGGTACCTGGAGCAACGGAGGTCTATTTCAAAGCTGAACACCACATTGGAAATTTCAGCACACGCCTTACTTTAACATGTAGGGCAAACAGTCTGTGGATTAGTGTGTGTTTCTGAGTGTGCGCGTGCGGGTTGCGCTAGTGGTGACGGTGGGTGGGCGGTGTATATGTGAATACAAAACTGTCATTTTATCCGTGCACTCTCAAGCCATCAACAGTATGATCACGCATCAAAGTGGCTGCTGTGTCTGACTGCATAATCACCGGAGCAAATCTCACTCCCATTCAGCCCCGAGTTATCAGAGAGGATATTATTTTAACCCTTTGTTTATTTGGATCTGAGCGAGGACACACAGTCTTTGGTGCCAAGCTGGTTGACACGTCTGTAAAGGAGCTTTGAATTAAAGGAGATAACCTTGCATATTACGTTAGTGTAATGTCCACATGCATGTGCATACACATTCTTTTACATCTACACATATTATTAAAAAAGACACGCCCACCAGTGGGCTTGTAATTAGAATTATCACTTTAGCTGGTCAGCCATGACCGATGATCGCGCCAGCTTCAGATAGACTTATTCTTTGCAGATTTAATTAGCCAGCGCCGCTGCTTGACTTGCACCTCTTGAGAAATGTAACTACCTACACATCAGTGCAGACTGCAACCATAATTATTTTGCTTGGTAGCATATATACTGTTAATTTAATCAATAAAAACATGACATAATTATTCAGTCAAGGACGTTAAGGCTGTGAAACAAAGTGCACTGTGCAGTTCCTTTGCTCTATGTACTGCTTGAGACCAGATCTGAAAGTGAGTCAAACCCCAAAGACCCCCTTTTGTTAAAAAGCCTAAATTTACAGCATTAAAAAGCATATTTACAGTCTGGTACACACACAAAAAGTGAATTCAAATGCATGAAGGTGGATACCAGAGTTATTGGCCACTATGGCTGACACTATGTAAAGGAAAGGCGTGATAACGTGACGTCACCAACTGGAGTTTGAAGCCTTGAGATGAGTATATTCACTGTGGCCATCTTGGTTGCAAAATAAACCGATGCAACAAGAAAAGGCGGGTCTGAGTCATGAGCTAACAACTTGTGATTGACGTCGATTACTGACTTGTGATTTTTTCTGTTTTTTCGAAGCATGTTATGACCAAGATTTAGAAAATAGAGTTAATATTTTATTAAATATGGACCAAAATGAGTGACTGAGTCTATAACCTCATCAACAAAGAACACAGAGATCACAGTTGCTTTCTCATGGACTTTTATAGGACCAGAAATAATTTTCTAGCCTTCTTGCTGTGTGGTAGGCACAATCCAATAAGTCTATACTTCCGTTTTGGTGTTTTGCTCATTTTTACTTGCTAGCTAGCATTAGCTAATAACCTGTCACTCACCCTCTCATCCAAATAAAGTAACTTCTAAAAAGAAAAACCCACCATTGCATCAGCCAGAATGCTGATATAGACTCTTCAAAATGTGTAGCACAGAAGCAGTGGGTGACGTCACAGAGCATCTATCCATCTTTTGTGCTGTTTATCTGGCATTTTACTTTGAAAGCTCCGCAGCACCTGGGCCGATAATTTCAGTTGAAGTAACTGACGTTGTTCATTATTAATTAGCTCCAGCTTTGAGACAACCTGCTCAGCTCAGTCAGCATTATTTAACGTGTGTGGAAAAAGCTCAACACAGCATTGAAACCCCAACTGCCAACACGCGTTTTGGAGGTGTAATTACATTGTTAAGCTGCCGTGCAAACAGTACGGATAAAGAGGGATGCATTGCAATTTATTTTTATTTGCACTGAAAAAGCTCTGTCTTTTAACTGAGGCAGAGCTTTTTGATTTTGGGATTTGTTTGAGTGACCTGGTGGAGATTTGGCTGAAATAGAAAATGCATCTGTTTTGCTTAACCAATACAAGCGCATTACTTTCACACAGAGCTTGTGCTCCTGCATCTCCTCGCCTCATTTTTTTTAATGCACATAAGCATTCAGCTATTGCGCTCTGTCTCTTTAGAGTGTACGCTCACCCAATTTTTTTTTTTTACATCTACTTTTAGCACGCCTAAATTCCCATTGTTATTCTGCAACACTCACAGAGACATAAACACATGTGGATCTCTCACGTCTCACCCACAGCCTGATTCACACGTATGACAATCAGATAGTCACATATAATATTTTGCTCTTTCTCTCTCTTATTCACATTAGCCACCCAGACACACACATACACAAACACACACACATGCGCGCCAGGTAATCCATCCCAGGGAGAGCGTTGAACATCTGGTGGACAGGGCTTTGTCTCCTGCTACATCTCCTGGGTTGCCCTTTACTGGACCCTTGCGCACCCTGATGGATCACTCTCGGACCAGGATGAATGGTGCCTCATCCCCCCTTCTGCACTTACGATGCCATTTCATTCTATCTACGTTACTGATCTGTCATTCGCGTTGGCCATTTGTTACTTCACTAGAGCTGCAGTGCACGCTACATATGCACGCGTGTCTGCATATGGCCACACAAGTGATTTCCACCCCTCCCACCCTCTGCAGAGGAGGCATGCTGTCTACAGCAGTGATTTGTGTCATCAGAGTATATATCTCAAGCACATTTAGAAGCTGTATTAAAAGGTGAATAAAAAGGTGAAAATTAAATGACAAGGTGAAAATTGTTTTGTCTGCCATGGTGAGTAAAAAAAGTATACAACAAGGAAGCGGGATGTTTATTTTTTTCATCTTCATATGCATAAGGTAACACTTGGTTTGGATAGTCCAATGGTGCTGTATCATGTGAGAAAAACAAATATGCCGAACAAAGTGTCACTTGGCCGCGGCGCTGCGGACTGTGACATATTGTGGATACTTAAATAACCTCAAGACTTTACAGGGGAAGTGTTTAGTAGTCATGCTTTATTAATTATACAGTGCATCATTATAGAGTAGTCTGCAATTATACAGTAATTATCAGAATGGACTACACATTGGAGAAAACTAAAAGAAGTTGAAAGAACTCAGAACAACTGCAGCTAGAGACAAAAGAACATATCCAACAAAATCAAAGCAATTCCCCTCAGTTTTCAGCCTTTCCTGTTGAGCTTTTCCAGACTCTCCTCTGATTCTCTGAGTGTTCGTACGTTGAAAGGAAGGATACCATGGCCAGAGGGGAACCTGTCCATCAGTCAAAAACCTCATCTCTGAACCAAGGGACCTCCAGCATCACACCAAGCTCTTCAGCACAAACACGTGTTTAGCCCCGCAGCTGTGCAGAGAGGAAACTAAATAGGAAATCAAGGAAACGGTAAACAAAGTTGAGCCGATCTGTGTCAAACAAAAACGCTTTGCCTGGGGAAAGACAGCGCAGACCTGTCTTGCTCTTCGGCCTTGAGTATAAACACATGAAATAGATTGCCTGCCTCGCCCCGTCTGCAAGTACCCAGGCTGTTTCCTTTCAGTAGCTTATTACTTAGGGAAGCCTGGATGTGATTCTAAGCGTGGGCCTCTTTATCCACTGGAACCTAGGAGAGATGTGAAGTTAAACCCACCCTGGAGGTGCCTATAAAATACACGCAGTTGTGTTTACACAAAAGTTTCCCTGGCTTTTCTCATTTTATGGTTCATGTCGGTCAGCAAGCCCTGTTTTATCCGCTTTTGCCATGGTAGCTAGCCTCCAGGCAATGTCTTGGCCACTTATTGGAAGCAGCAGTGGAAGGAAGAGTATAGATTGTCAGAGCACCAAGGTAGATTGCTTGCAGTGTTTCTATCATCTAAATAGCTGCGGCATTGCTTCTGAAAGGACAGAGGAAGGGTGTGTTTCCTCCTGGTCTGGTTTTATCAAAGCAGAGAGGACCAAGTGCTCCACTATCAAGTGTCTCGGTGCTCTCTGGAAGAGTGGTGCAAATCAGCAGCACACACAGCACACAGCATTAATCAACGGTCTGGGAGGTCAGTTAAGCATACCTGTCCCCTCACGCATCCTCCTTGAAATCTAGGCTGCAGCAATCAATCACAAATAATTCCCACGTGGAGCCTAGATGATAAGCCACTTTTGGTTGTGTGGAGGAAAAATAAATGAGAAAAAGTTTGCAACCGAGTCTCAGGGAGGTTTATTCCGAGTACTGTCAACCACTGCCACTACACTGATACTCATGAAGCAGGGCCCTGAGGTCAGCCACAGAGACTGTCAGAGCTCTGCTCCAGCTCCCATCGAGGCTTTGTCCATTGTCTGACAGTATAATTAAGGAGCTTGGCTGTGTGAATAACAATAAGATGTTAATTATACAGTGACACATCTCACTTACTTATTTTATGTATAATTTATGCGTTTCCCCCTTACTTTTGGGGTAAAGTAGGATCCTGCGGTTTTAATCTAAGCCCTTCCTTTCTGCCTAAAAATCTTTAGAAATATGAGCACATTCTTAAACATTACACTATATCTTTAAAAAAAAAAAATTAACAAATAAGTACCTTACTGGGCCCAGCCATAGCTGCATGAGTCATTAATTAAATTCACAGGGTATTACAGACATATTTGATAAGAACAGTGGGGAAGCTTAAATGCAGTTTTTCTTAAATATTCTGTCTGATTTTTATCATGTTTTTCCCTTGCCACCTGGCGGGATTCTTTCCTTTGATTCTTGATCTTGTAGCCAGATATTATCACCAGCCTTATCTCACAATTGCACAGCATTGAAGGACAGGATCCGGAGGTATGCTGGGACCAACCTCATACTGGAAAGATGTGGGAGGGCACAGAGAAGCGCAAGCCTTTGATTGTTTCAGCCTCAAATTATTCTATTCAAAGGAGAGATGTGTATTAGAATTAGTGGTACCGCTGATGTAGGGTTTTGTTTGTTTGGGGGTGTGTGTTTAATATTGCGTCTGATCTCTTATCATTAGATTGCATAAACCTTATCCCTTTGATAAAGGATATTGATTAATGTAATGACTTGCATGCAGCTTTGGGGACTGAGACCACTTTTTAAATCATTAAATAGCTACAGTATGTTTTATCTTGCTGTTAGATCAATATTCTGCACTCCTGGACATCAAAGTGAATTTTGAGCCAGCGCTTCCTATGTCTTTTTGACCTTTTGTTGTACCATATTGCAATACTCTAAGATGCAAAACAAGGAAAATCAGTATTGATTCACAATTCTTGTTCTCCAGAGATAAGGCTGTGTAGATGTTTCCCTTGTTTGCCACAGTAGTTTCTCGGTTGTTGGGGATTTCTTTTGTGTGACAAGAGAGAAGAAGCTGCAAAAAGTCAACGGTAAATACTGCAATGGTTTCCATTTCCCCACTGGAAGCCCAGCAGGCTAACAGCCACAGCCGGAGCCTGAGTTCCTGTCTCATATCACAGCACGATGTCACAATTTTAAAGGCATCAAAACCCAGGTGCAGCTGTGACTGACAGGTGCAAGCTTTCCATGTCTGGGACTTGGATGGAGGGGCGAGAAGGCTTATAAAACAAAAGCCTATTTGAGTGATTTCCCTTGCTTCTCCTTGGGGGTCGAGGGTGGGGCTTTTATATTGACAACATTACTGGGTGAGGCTTTGGCGTTCTGCAATAGTTAGGCACTGGATACATTTCTTCCGTTTCTAAGGGTGACGTAGGCGGAGGAGATGGGTAACGTAGCAGTCTGCTGCTTTCAATCATTAATCAGTGTGGTGACCCCCGTTCTCCAACTCCTACCACTTCCTCAAACTCTTTTTCTCTCAACACGGCCCAGGCCTCTAATGCAGATTCAACACACCCTTGGGCTCTGACTGATGAGAAGAAATCCTCTGCCTAAACTTAAAGCTGTTGATACAGACGACGAGGAGGACAGGGGAAGAGAGAAAAACAGTCTCTAGCTGTGATCGTCCATCTGTGAGCCCAGAGAGTCGGCCTGATGAGGCTGACGCTGCTGCTGCAGCTGCTGAGGCGACGTTGTCAGTGGTCTGAAGGGCTTAGCTTAATGTATTCCTTCAAATGCATGTTTGATGACCATCAAATATATGGCACACGAGAACACATATTAGGTCAACACGGTGGTGTTGCCGGAGTGTAAAAGACGGAAAAGGAATTGGAAAGGAGAAACAAAAAAACCCCACCACATGGCATCCCTATAAAAATAGCTCTTTCTCTCACATCATCCTTATTTCCTAGTTCCTTTCTCTACCAGCTGCTTTGATGGATCATTTTGTCTCTTTAATAGCAGCTCCAAATCCCTGGATGCTCTCCATTTATGTTCTGTGGGAGACTATAACAATTTAGCTGAATCCATCTAAAAGATTAGCGCAGAAGCAGAGGAAAAAGACAAGACAAAAGTCTAAGCTTTACCCAAGAGGCAATCAACTTGTACTTTATTTAGACTTTCCCTCTGTCTTTAATTTTTTTTTTTAAGTCAATGCTTTGTCAATATTAACTGTAGCTGCTCCTTGCCTCTTGATTTTTGAAGGAGCTTGGTATAAATGATGCAGTCCTCCAAGCTGGCAGAAGCCTTTCAATCATGCATGAGTGGTGGATAAGTGATGGAAGCTGCTGTGGCCTGCCACTCTCTTTTCCTCCCCGTCTGGTTTCCATTTTAACTGGGGGGAAAAGGATGAGAGAGATTTTCTATCACACCCGCCGCTTCATCACAAATATCAAGAGTGAAAAGAAAGCAAGTGATGTTTTGAGCAGTAGTCGCTGCCAGCTTGTAGATATATTTACAGTCTCTGAGTCCTACCGTATCAGCCAGAGCAAATCATGTACAATAACTTTAGTGTGTCAGTCAGTGACATGTGGCTAATTTATTCCTTGTTCAGGGTTTGTATAGCATCATGACAGTTTTAATCAAACTTGCTGACAGTTTAACATTTATAACGGCCTCATTACATATTTATACAACATTTCTGGGCCGTGACTGCGTATTTGATTTTAAATTCTTCCCGGAAAAAAAAAGCCCTTTTGCCTTCAAACATAATTGACAGGTCTGTGGTGTTTGTGGCTGTTTTTTTAATGGCGTATTGTAAACTGACATGAAAATTTATGTGAAGTTTTCCGTTTTTTTAAAGTTACTTGGCAGAGAAGCTGTTCCTTGCATCTTGAAATGCTTGCTAAAGTTTTTATGTGGATTGAGTCTCTCAGCTGTGCTACTCTCTCTTCTTGTAATCCCAGACCATTTGTTTTTGTTTCTAAAGATGGTTCTTCACTTTGCAGTGGAATGACTTGAAGCTACAGTTTAAACCGCTGGTATTGTCTGATGAATCCACTTTTCCAGGTCTTCCTTACATCTTTGGCTATTTAGCCAGTGAAAAACTGATGTGACACAAATGAAAAATGTTAGCCACTGTCATTAGCTGTGAATTGACTGTAAATTCACAATCTAAGGTACATGGCTTACGGAGAGAAAAGAGCCAATCTTTTTTAATTAAAAAAGCTAAATGTTTTAGGTTATGACATAAAAACAAATGCGGAAGGACCACTGGTTCATTTCTCCACTTTGCAGTAAATACATGGAAAATGTAAACCAAGACTGCTCTTGTGCAACTGCTAGAAGGTTTGCCTTCTTTGTTTGAGCATATTTTATGAAGCATTCTGACTAAAATCTTTTCAATGTCTGGTCCAGCTGGTCCAGGATCAGGGAGTCAGAACCTCCAAACTTGACCACTGCCTGATTCACAATGCACCGAACCCTTATGGCCTCATCTATGGGTGGTGGTCCCATAGGAGGCCAGACTCATGTAGCTTTTTTGGGGCTAAGCATGGCTGGGCCTCATTGTCTATTGCCCAGCCACCAGACCCTTGCCCTCATGTCCCTACCCTACCCTTGGCCTGGCTCCAGAGTAGGATCCTAGGTGGGTAAAACTGACCATTGATTTTTTTTAAGTGTTATAGGGGTTTGCAAGTTCTACACAGTTCTTGGCTGAAAAAGGGTGGAGTGGCCACTCCGAGAAGGGGATAAGTTACTACGCCAAGAGGAAAGGTATCACAGGGTCTTGTTCACAAGTTCGGGAAGAGTGGCTCATGAGATTAAAATATGCATCAGGGTACCCATCTGTTGTGTTGAAGAGAGAGTGTAGTGTGAAAGCAAAGCCCTTGATTTCTGAATGTGCTGTCAATCTACGTTCCTTCCCTCACTTATGGTCACAAATTCTCTGTAGTAACCAAAGAATAAGATGCAAGTGCTGGAAATGAGTTTTCCGTGTAAAGGGGTTGCTGGGTTCTCCCTTAGAGATAGCTGCTTCTCCTCCTCATTGAAAGGAGACAGTTGAGGTGGTCGGGGGACCTGACTGGGACACCTCCTAGGTGAGGTATTTTAGGCATGTCCAACTGGGAGAAGGCCCCAGGGACCCCCAGGTAGCTGGGGTGAAGGAAGTTTGGGATTCTCTGCAAAGACTGCTACCCTCACAACCCAAACCCCGAAGCAGAGAGGCAGCAGATGCATGGATAGATGAATTGATGGACGGATATTTGGTCCATTTATAGTGATCATTATGCAGGGAGCTACATATTCTCACAAGGCTGGTATTGGTTCTGTGTTGTAACCTAAGGATAAATATTTCTCATGCTCTTTTACAGTATTGTATTTATTCTTGGTTCATCCAAACAGTGATCACTATTGCATTGTACATTTGCAGGTCAACACGTTCTCACTCCCAAAGCGTATTATACAATGCTATGTGACAAATCTTCTGTATGTTACGCTTTTGGCCACCCAACACGTCTCTATATTAAGTGTTCAGAAACAGGAGGAAACACGAGATACATGAATACCTTTCGCCTTCACATGGGATGCCTCGGGATGTGACAAATCGTCAATATGTTACGCGTTGGGAATGAGAATGTTTTCAGATTCCATCCACAATTTGGCACGTATCATAGGGACATGGAAGGTTACCTTTCGCATTCCCATGGGGCGCCTTCCGACGTTACAAATCATCGGTATGTTACGCGTCGGGAATGAGAACGGTCTCGGTAGGCGCAACATAGGGGTTTATGATCTCTTTCTGGTAGTTGTTCTTGAAACATTTGGTTTTAGCTTACATCCAATTAGTGTGATGTAAAGTCAACTTTAGTTGCAACTTTAGTCTCTGAGTGCAACTAAAGTTGCAGTCAGAGAGATTTTTGAATATCTCTCTTGTCTGCTATTATCGAAGACCCCAAGTCCTTGTAGATCACATGTGTCCTGAATGAGAGAGAAGGGTGGTGAGACAGCCTCTTGTATGGCCATGAAATTCTGAATTGTTCCTGTTGTTTAGTAAAAATGTCATTGATTTAATAGATACATTTGCACATCTAACATAGCTGCTGCTTTATATGTAGAATCTTGACATGCACTTTTGGCAAGAATTTGGACAGGCATGCGAATTGGGGCAAAATGTCAGTCTCAAAGTAAACTGCACATATACCATATGTATCTGGGGTGGATTCCCTTTGACCTGTACTTCTTTTCAGCTCTTCTAGTAACTGCCCACAGTTTTCTCTGTCTGGTCTCAATGACAATCTGCTAGGAGAGCACGTTGTCATTGAACTTCATTAACTTCTTGTTAAATATACAATTATCTGTATATAATTTTATTATGAACAGACAGATGATAACGGCAGTAGTATCAAGTTACTGTTACCTTATATTCCAGACACGGACACCCAAGGTGGTGAATGCTGTCTTGTGTGTAGCAGTATGGTTTGTGTCTGAAATATAAATTAAGTTCTTGAAGGTGGTCCCTGACAGTGTCCATGCATATCTTACATCCTTCTACAAGTCCTTGCTGGTAATCTTTGGGTAACACAGTCACAGCCTCAGCTTGGAAAGGTGTGTGTAAGCTGCCTTGCAACCCCATTCACATACTCTCAATTTAAAAAAAGAAATAGTGATAAACAAAATGATCTGACTTCACATGGTTATAAAATAATTAACTGTCTTAAACACTGTATTGTCAGTCCCGAGTCAATGGAGTTTTGTTTGTTGGGATTTCAGCCGGGAACAGCTGTCACAACACTGTCTGCTTTTCTATCGGCAGTAGGGACCAGGTCAGAAAATTGATTAACCACAACTCCCAAGTTATATCCAGTTATCTGAGAGAAAGCATAGACAAGGATTTAGTATTCACTGTTCATTAACAGGACTGAGCATTTATTGGATTTTGACATCAAACAAACTAAATGTTCCCACATCAGACATGCAAATCAAGTTGCTTGGACATAGATGCATCTGTTCTCTAACTGGCTTTCATGCTAATTCCCCATGGCGATTTGATTTTGAAATCAGCTTCTCGATGACTGATAAAATCTAAATCAAGTGAAATAATGAGACCCATGATTATTCCATTGATCAATACTGAATAGCTGGAACAGAACGAAAGACAACAATAATTGTAGTCATCGAAGTAAAGCTTTCATTTAATTTAAAATAAGGTTTAGCTGACTTTTTCCTTTGATTTCCTGCAGTAGTTGGACATTAGACGCTCAGCCAAGCCTAAAGACGTGTTGTGTAGAGGTGTCAAATTTAATTTCACAAAGGGACACAGTAGAAAATGAAACTGCCAGACATATAGAGCTTATTGACATGTTTCAATTTAAATGAAAATGCACATCTCATATAGCTTGTTTATTTGCTATTTGGTCCACATAACCTGTCAATAAATTAGTGTATTAGTGTTTATAACATTTAGTCATGCAAAGTAGCCAATCTTTGATCATGTAGTTTAAAAGTACCATACAGCCTAGCCTTCTGCTGTGAAACTGGCTGCTAAAACCCCCCCCAAAACGTTCTGTTAAAAATCCATCACTTTGGGACTGGGCTTGAAAACAACATGCTCTAGTTGCACGGCTGTTCTTCCCTGCCTTTGACTCCATTTCTCTGGCACTATGTGGTTTCAGACATCAAAATGCCTGAAATTTGTTCATGGCGCATGGTGATGTGGCCCTTTCTCTGCATCCAGTACAGATATAAACTACCCAGTCTCCCATCTCAGTTGAAATTGTTTGGCCCATGCTCTAAAACAACAGCTGGCTTAAAGGCATCCATAACAGTGTAATTAGAAATGATCTGAGTGTACTTAAGTAATGCTATTAGTCATGTTCAATAAGCATTTATCTATTAGTTACACATTTTCAGAAGTTTGTGTCTGTACACGGCCATTATAATTTTGGAATGAAACAACCAATAAGTGGAATCTTTCAACTTGATTTCATTCATTCAAATTGCTGCACTGTAAATTAGAGCCATTTTGTGGCGCTAAATCAGGGTCAAAGATGTTATTCATTTGAAATTTAAATTCTAAGATTTGATATATTAAAAAAAACATTTAAAAATGTGTTTGAAAAAATAAATAATTATGATATTTAGAATAAATTATTTGTTTTCATGCAAATCTTGTTTTTTCAGTTTCAGATTTCTGACTTTTGACCCTGTCTTTCCATCGTGGGCGTGTATCAAGGAGGAGTGACAGACTAATGACTGACCGACTGACTGACAGCTCCTGAGCTACAAAGTTAAAAATGAACACTTTGGTTCTTCTGGGGATTCTGCCGACACCGATCAACATGTAAAAAACACTGTCTCTGATTATTCTAGGATGGACTATATTGACAGGTGAATGTTTGCAACATATTGATATACACTAAAGTTAATGATGTATTAAGGTGGGGGATTCTAATTTCAACATAATATACGAAAATGAGTAGGCGATTCTTACACCATAACTTCTATTTCTGTTAAACCACTTGACTTGAAATTGTCTACACTTCAGTCCATAAGTGTGGTGTTGTTGTGTACAGAGATTCATGGTGCAAATAGCTAGAAATTTGCCAGTACCTGCATTTGAAATAGCATCAGATGCCTAGTATCTGATGCTGTTTTGGTAATGGTCCGTAATAACCTACTTTCCTGAGTAGTCTTTACAACTGCTGGAACTGGAACTTCATCAAAAGGCCCCTGTGGTGCTTGCAATTCTCAAATGGGTTGGAACCATTTATCAAATGTATTAAAAAGTCACAAATGTCAAACAGACAATAAGATCACATGTAACACATATCTACTAATAAGGATGAGAAAAATAAAGAGAAGAAGGGGAGAAAAATAATTACTTATTTATGATTGTATAAATTATACAGATATTACATTTACAATGGTGTGAGCAGTAGAGCCAAGTCTCACAGAAGAATATAAATGAATTTCTTTTCCTGAGAAATCTGCTTTTTTTGTGTTTTCCTGTCAGTCTCACCTGTTGCTGGCTCTCCCACAACGGTGTGTTGGCTCCTGTTGTCCTTCTCTTCTACATCTCTCTCTTCATTAGCTACATCTATCTCTTCCTGACCCCTTCTTGCAGTTTCAGCTGCCACAGCAACACTGGATTAAGCCTAAAATATTCAAAACAAATTAATTGGATGGACAGTCACACTTGTCAGACTGTTTAACTTTCTGTTTTGCTAATACTCTGATCCTGACTCTCTCCGCACCTCCTCGGGACAAGCCCCTGCAAGTCTTTGAAAATATTTTTCAATATTCAGAATGTGAGTTAAATATTTAACTTTGTTATTCCCTCATTCACAAAGCCTGTCTACCTGTACTTATTGTAATGTCTGTATTTCCTGCTTCCCTGCATGAAAAGCAAAGCATAGAGCAACCTTGCCGCTGTTTAAGTCGAGCGCTTTTTAAAAATACAGGCATTTTGATCAGATTTTCGGACATGCTGCTCTCAGTGGAGAGAGGCAGACATACGTGGTGAGACAGAGAGCAGAAGAGAGACACCAGCCTGTTTGTAAATGGTGGCAAAATGCAGTAGAAACTCTCACTCGGAGATTCATTGAAACAAGTGCACATACTTAACAAATGAAGTGTTTAGTGATTAGTGTGAATGGACATAAGGGGTTAGTTACAGATGGCCCGAGAATTAGTGACAAAGAGAGAGTAAAATAAAATATTAAAACATACAAAAAAAAATAAAAAATACAACCAATATTCTGAAACCCCCCAAAAACAGGCAAGAATACGGTTTAAGGTCTGGGCCATCACCTCTGTCTTTTTATTTTGCTAGGAGAATTATTAACATGTGCAAAGCTATGTGGAAATATGGTATAAAAGCAAAAACAATTTTAGTTTGTACAATTCTAACAAGCTTGAAAGTCAATATTTGGTATCACTATATTTATTCAACAGAGCCTGAACTCTTCAGGAATAGTTCTCCAGGCTTCAAAGCTCTTCTTTGGATGTCGACCGCCTTTTCTTCTGTTCTCTGTGGAATCAAAATCTGACGGTGTTCGTAATGTTATCATTTTTGACAGTTTCCCCAACACTGCTAGCCAAACATGACGGAGCCTCCACCGTGTTTTATAGATGGCTGTAGACACTCACTGCTGTAACCTCTCTCCTGACCTTCTCCGTACATATTGATGGTTATTCGAGCAAGAAATTTCCACTGATATGCCACTGAATTTCACTTCGGTTCTTGTGTAGTTTGGCATACCTGACCTTTTTTTTTTCTCTGTTTCTCTTCCTAATAATAACTTGTGGACAGCCACTCTTCCGCTGAGATCATTTCTGATGAGACTACATGGATAAACCGAGCGGCAGATGCAGCTCTCAGCTCCTCTGTCAGGTCTATCAGCTCAAAAAGGAGGAAAAGACACACTGCATACCATGCAGTCATATGCCAATATGCCATTCTTTTTTTTTTTTTTTTTTTTTTTTTAAAAACCCCTTTTTTTTTTCCAAAATAAATTTTTTTTTTTTTTTTTTTTTTTTAGCTAAAAGCTCCTGTTGTTGGTGCAAAAAGATATTCTTTTATGCCTGTCAATTTGTCTTATCTTTAGCATTTTTGTTTCAACTAAAGAAATCGGATGGCTTTAACAAAGTATCTAAAGATAAAATCAAAGTTAAAAACAAAAATGGTTAAGTACAAGACCTGAGCTGTTGAAAAGAACGACAAATAAGTCTGGATCCTTAGAAGCTAAGTTTAAAGAGATGAGAAGCTCAAGACTTTTGCACATTACTATATCTGTCCAAAAATGAATAAAATAGCAGCTTCAAAGTTAGAACTGAAGCTAAAACTTTAGAAAGAACACATACTGACTGACTGTATCCCATGTAAGCTTAATAATATTGCCTATGAAGTCTGGAGGGTGAAAGGGTTGTGTGAAATGGAGTGACAGAGTAGTAAAAAAAAAAAAAAAGCTGCGATAAATACCAGCTCATCATCATCTCATCACATTATGATCTCAGCATTCGCCATACCAAACATCTGTTATGACATATTTGTAACTCTGGAGTGCAAATAAAAAAAAATTAAAAAAAACACATAACAAAAAAAATATATTAAAGTTCCTGTGATCAGTGTGTGAGTTTATACTTAGATAAAAAAGCTTTCATATCATCACTACTGTACAGGTGATAATTACTGTTCTCTTTCAATTAGCTGTTGGTTCCCTTGTGCTGTTTGACACATAATACCACTCCAAAAGAAAATAACCCAAACAAACAACTTGGTTATTAAAGAAGGTGTTGCTCCATAGATGAAAGGTTTACAAG
>VURO01028095.1:78664-94584 GCA_015108175.1 Pelvicachromis taeniatus
AATTAAAAAAAAAAAAAAAAAAAAAGCGAAGTTATGTTATGATTTTATGCAGTGGCAAAAAAATTTGTGTTTTGTTTTTAAAGCTGATATGTTGTTTTTCTTGTCTTTGTATTCTAGTAAAATATTCAAATAACACCTGGTGGAGGATCGCAAAAGGCTTATTTTTTACTTCACACCAACAGTGAAAGCAGCTTTGGGTGTTGAAGAATATCACAGCTTGTCTGTGGGGGTGGGTGGAGACACAGGACATTGTGGAGCCGCTCAAATCGAGCATGTTGAGCGGTACACCATGCCGTCACATTATATTTTGGACAAGAAAGAAATGACAGGCCAACATCAGCATGAAAACCTCTCATGCAAAGGAACATCGTGTACAATACTAGGAACACTGATGGCATTGCTCCCCAATGGGCAGAAATCGCAAAGAGAACAAGGAGGCAGAGCTCATCTTCCTGTGTCCGGGGAATAGATTCAGAGTGTACTGTAAACACACTGACAGATAACACAGGTCACTATCAGTTCTATTCTGTTCAATATGACCCACAGTGTCAGTGGATCTTTGAAAATCTTTGAATACCCACACGTCTCTCTTATAATCTTAATTGTGCTATTAATCAGAGATTGAAGATATTTTGTGTGTGTTTGAGACAACGATGCCATAATTAGTTTTTACGCTTGCATTGCTTTGCTTAGTGAATGATTGTACCCAGTGATCAGACTAAGCCATGCTTTATGCAAGCAGTTATAGTTGTCAAGTGTCCTTCTCCACAGATTTCTAAGGTAATGTGTGTAAATAATGCAATTCATGTCACACTTATGCACGGCGTCGATTTAACTGACCTTGATACTCAGTAACATTGTTTTCATATAGGAGTACAATATAACCAGAATCTCATTCTATCAGTTGAGTTGTGTCACTTGTTGTAAAGAGACTCAACTCTTTACAAAGAGTGTTGGCAGTTTATAAATTAGATGGCAGTTCTTTGGCAATCTGTCTGAGAATGATTGCAATCAGACCGTGATTCTACAGAGACAGGTTGCCTACTGTCAAGCAACCTGTGCAGTCACTTTGTGATCGAGAGGGTTGAGGACATAGCACACTCATCCTGTGGACAATCAGTTTGTCACAACAACTACTTACAATCAGGCTCTGACAGCAAAAAAAATAAAAATCAATGCAATCAACTGGCAACCACATATTTTCCTTTAAAGCAAGGAGCTTGCCATCATGTTTTTATTCTAGTGTGACCGTGCCATCATCCAGGGCTGTATCTTGAGTTTTTAAGATAAATACAATAAATACTGTTTATATTAAATGTAACTTTTGAATACTGGACATACTTGGCTTTGATGTGAAGGTAAAGTTATGGAGTTGTAAAACCATGATACAGTATGATTTAAAAAATATATATTTTACTTTGTGTATATCAATTCTGTTATCAAAAATATGTGTGTTGTTGCTATTAAGGCTATTAAAGGATGAAATAAGTCTTCTATATGTCGACTGAATTGAAATAGGTCAGACTTTTAAAAATGTAAATATTTTAAAAAATCTTTTCTTTTTTTTTTCCTCTCTTACTACACTCTCAGCATTGTGTTGTCTCGCCCCCGCTGCACCTTGAGTTCACCCTCCGTTGCCTCATGGAGGGAGTCACAGCACAAAATAATATCTGGAAGTTTGAAGGTATACGTTAACATAGTGTTATAAGTGCATGTTTGCAAGCGGTTTACAAAGTTTCTTCCTTTGTGTCAAAGACTCTTTTCAAAGCTACCAGACTGAGTTGACAAAAAACAACTATTTTGAAGAAAAACCTTGAAGAAAAAAGGGGCGGCTGGTCCATAGCCGTGTGACTTCTATGTTTTAACACATTTGTTTGGCTCCAAACAACCCCTTTCAAATGCCAAAGAAACACAGTGACACAAAGGGTGGAGTAAACCAGCAAAACGCTCAATGGTTTGAAGGTAAAATGACCATTTCTTTCAAAAGAGTCTGGTGGCTGTAAGTAATGTGTAACAAACAGCCCTTTCTCGTCTGAAAGGACTGTTTACCAGAAGCTAAAGCACAGAGAATGCTGTAAATATAGCCTACACTTAACTAAATATTAAACTCATTTCACTGGCTAAAGTATAATTTTCTGCCAACCCCATCCACAGCAGGACACTGTTTTATTTCTGTATGAGTACTTCTGTGTGCTTGTTGGTGTCCTGACTACCATCTGCTGCAGACTATACACTTACTTTGGGTCAAGAACTCATAAAACCCCACTTTAAAGACACTGAACCATTAAATTAAATTAAAGCATGAGCCATCCCTAACCAAGTGAACACTGTACAAGTAGTGCTGATATTATTTAAAACATGGTTTTGCAAATTTTACTGAAAAACACAATGGCTCCTGAAATTGTTTGTATTTATACTCTACAAGGGTGTCAAACATGAGGCCTGGGGTTCAGACTTCAATCTGGCCCATTGGAAGATGTGAAGGAGGGCATAAATTTGAAACTTTTAACAGTGTTTTTATGCGTTCTGTGGCCCCCCATATTACACCAAAGTAAAAAAGCAATAGATAAAATGACAGTTTTTACCAACCTGATACAGAAATTTCAGATTATACAGTGGGTTAACAATAAAAACAAACCAAAAGCTGTGTCAGGTAAAACAAATTATTTCTGTTTTATAATTACACTACAGCCTAACAGAAAGTGTTCTGCAAATGTACATGTTTATTTCTTATAAGTACAAAGTAGAATTTCTTATTATTTAAATAAACAGATATGTATTGTTGAAATTGTACTTTGTTTTTTTTTATATTAAAATATCTCATGGATTACATGTGTAGTTAAACTGTTTTATACTGACAGAAAGAAGAGTTTCACTGGTCTGTCGCTCTTACAGTAAAAACAAAGTGTGCTGTAAGTGGCTCACAATGTAAAACGAGTTTGACATCGCTGCTCCGGCAAATGGCGGCGTAATGTTTGAAGCCTTGCGCACTGCTCAACTGGTTTGGAGACCAAAATTTATAAGCGGTTTTGTCTTTTTACACCATTTCAATGATATATCAGCGCAGGAGCTCACAGATCCCCAATTTACAGTGTGGGAGATGGTGCAGCAGTGTGTGATGAACTCACAATTAACCAAAGTAGTGACCAGAAATAAAGCTTTATACTTTCCACATCTTCAATAGTCTGCTCGGGTCCTTTTGGGTCAGTGTAAGTGTAAGGTAAATTTCATCACTAAAGCGTGAAAATAAGGCTGGATTCTCCAATTTGTTTTGACTGTGTGGATAATGCTGCAGTTACTGGAAAGACCTTTAAAACATGACCTTTAAAATTTCCATTTTTGCCTTTTATTTTGATCACTTCGCTTTAATAAGGCACGTTGCTTTTGAATAAAAAAATACGTTTTTAGGCACACAATTTCTTGACCAGGTTTCAGAGAACTTCGCCCAACAGAAGAGGGCAAATTAAATTGTGTTTATACTGCCAAAAGTCTTAATAAATGAAATGTGGAACCAAATCAACAACTTGTCCTTTGAGAAAACATCGCTTCGGGCAGTTCTTTGTTGTTTCTTAAAAAGCTTTTTTCAGCAATAATAATAATAAAAAAGACTGTGGATAATCCAAAGCATATATCACCTTTTTCCTGTGAATTAATCTTGCTGCTTTGCTGTTCACATGTAATTTTAGTACTCTGAACACAAACACAATTCCATTCCTGTTCTGTTGTATTGTTTTAGAGGCTATCACCATTGCTACATAAAACAGGTTAGTTGGGTGGGGGGTGGGAGTATTTTAAATTCTGGCAAAATTACCCTTTATAAAAGCATCAAACACAAGCTCAGGATAAATAGCATCATTTACACAAAGTCCTCTTCCTGAGTGCTTCCAGGGATACAAAGCCAAAACAAAAGCCAAGCCAATTTAGATGTTCACTCACTGTAGCAGCACAGACAAAGCAGGAAGCAAGGGAGCCCGGGCCAAATCGCTGGTTTGAAGAACGCGGGTCCTTTTCTACAATAAGTGACTGCGTCTCACTACTCCCACAACCTCTTCTAAATTAGGCCGTCTCTGTGGTAACCCAGGGAAAGTACCAAAAGTTGGGGGAGATTGTGGGACACAGCAAGGGCTCAGAGATTGAGGTCAATGCAAGAGGTCAGCATGTCATTTTGAGAGCAAAGTCCCTCTTACCTTTGGCAAACAATTTCTTGTCCCTTGGCTACCAATCAGAGTAGTTTGTGAGCCCTCTTGCTTCCCTCGAAAGTATTTGGGGCTCATTCACGGTTGAGCCCTTGGAATTTAATTAGAGCTGGTGGGCTTGTGATATTGACACATCTGTCACATCTTTCCCTCAGAAAACTATTTTGTGTGCTTTACAGGTCCATTTGAATCCTTTGAGACTGAGATTCTCTGGACACCCTCTTAAAAAAATGACACGATATAATGACTAAGCATGTTTTCAGCCGGCCCTTAGTTTTTAAGTGGTCCCCGGGGAGTGTGACGATATATCTCTGGTTGCAGTTATTAAAAAGCCGGAGAGTGGCATTTAGAAATGACATACAGTCTTGCCACTGGTAGAGCCTTCAGGACCGGGCTAGCTACTTAAGCATGAGATACAATCTCCTGTCTGAGACTTAAATAAGTGAGAGCATGTTGTATGAGAAGGGAGCTTGTAAATATTTCATAGCAATAGGTCAACAGGGTGTTAATGCTGCTTTCCTTTGTGTTACAGGCCTCTGGTAAGGTTAGTTGATGACAGATTAAATGTGTTACAAGCAGCCACTTATGCAACAATGCACACATGTTAAATTCTTATGAGATCCGACCCAACGGGACGTAAGAAACACATACATGACATGTCATGTCTGCAGTACTGCGCAACACTTTATTACACATCTGCTCAACTATGCAAATACTCATTATGAAGCCTCTCAATGTAATATTCAGATGAGATCTTTGTGTTCTGGTTGGGTTGAATATTATCAGAGACCCAAAGGAACTCTGAAACATGCAGAGCATGTCATTGCTACAACACTTTATTAAAAATCTACTTGAGTATGCAAATAAAGAATTATCAAAGCTCACATTTCTAAGGCTGTTATCTTGGGGGTTTGTTTCTCTTTTTAATATTTCTTATTCTTTCTGAGTGTTTGTGGCTGGTTTGTTTTTGGTGGTAATGTTGGGCTCAGCCACTTGACCACATTTCTTTTTGCATGTGAAGCACTTTGTGAATCAGTTTAATTGTGACCTTTGATTACTTGAATGCGAGTGCAGCACGAGGGTTTAGGGCTACGGCGACAAAGAAGAGACTAAAGAGAGATAAACAGAAAACAAACCTTTCATAGAAGGAAACAAGCTTCCAGTGTCTGACCAAACCTTTTAATTTTCCGCTTCATTAAGAGCTCCAGTGCAGGTGCTGTGAGACCAAGGCCAGAGGCCGCTTGAGACACAGGCAGACCCTTTAATAGCCTGTTTACAACCTGACTTTGGCAGGATAGAGAGCAAATGGAAGGACTGTGCTTGTTAACAATTTAATGGCTGCACTGAATGATTTAAGGATTTGCATACTCGCAAAGGTCATGTTTGTTAGGCTCTTCACTGGGCGAGACTTAAACCCACATTGACTGAGGTTTATGATCCACACCGATCATTTTCAGGGATGGGTGGTTGTAATGAAGCATAATTGGAAACTGCTTCCCTCCTTTGTGGACGCATGATAGGTCAGAAATTAATGTTGATAAAGTGAGCCGAGACAAGTGTGCCCCAGCAAAAATTACCGTCATGACTAATCAGGTCATGCCTGTACTACAGTAAACCGCAAACACACAACAGATGTTTATGAATTCATGAGTTCATGCTTATACATGTAAGGTACTGATTATTGTAGATCCATGAAACCAAGAGAGCAACAGTGGCTTGGAAGTTACAGCACTGCATTCGTGAGTGCTGCATATCCAGACGTTTCATACATTAGAATAGATCTATGAATAATGCAGCTGCAATACACACACACACACACACACACACACACACACACACACACACACACACACACGCTAAGATTGCGCTAGGTAAGATGATAAAATGTTCAGATTTCACCCACAAACACTGAAATTTAAATAGCATTAATTGAAATGAATAAAATGTCCTGGACAAGTTGAAAGAAGGTTACACCAGCATGTCGATGTTTACGTCACAGATTATAAAAATGGCGTAGCCAACGTGAGGTCACACAAGAGCATGCCTCAGGACTGGAGAGGTGTAACGGAGGCAGATATAGGAAAGGGTTGTTGAAGCTAGGTTAAGAAGAGAGGTGATGATTAGTGAGCAGCGATATGACTTCCTGCTGAGAAGGAGCGCTGCAGACGCAATGTTTGTGTCGAGAGTGTCGATGAGCAAATGCAGATGAGGTCAGAAGGAGCCTCATCATGTCAGATCAAGAGAGGAAGGCGTGAATGCATGAATAGCGTCAGGAGCAAAGTGCAGCGAGTATGTGAGGGGGGGTGCAGTGACTGACAGATGGGTTCAAAGTGGGGGTGGGATTACATCGAGGATCTGGTCTGAGCCCTTCTTGTCTGCAGTGGGGATGGACGGGCTGACAGATGAGGTCAGGCAGGAGTCTCTGTGGACTCTGAACACACTGTGATCTGTAGCCTGGAGAGGTGGAGGTATGCTCCGGAGAATCGAGGAGTCACAGGCTGTAGAAGCAAGACACAGTAAGTCTATTTGATTTTTGATGGATGAGTCCAAGTACCCGGGGTCAGCCGTCGAAAGCAACGGACAGTGCACGAGAGAGGTGAAGAAGAGAGTGCAGGCAGGGTGGAGCGGGTGGAGGCGAGCATCAAGCGTGATCTGTGATAGAAAGCGTAGTGCAAGCTGCCATGATGTATGGTTTAGAGACGGTAGCACTGGGAAAAACACAGGAGGCTGAGCTGGAGGTGTTCAGATTTCCAGTATATCAGAAGGTCGAGCAGTTTGGAGACACAGTTAGAGAGACATGGCTGAGATGGTTGGGACGTGTGCAGAGCAGCGATTGTGGACAAAAATGCTGAATTTGGAGCTGCCAGGCAGGAGGGATCGAGGAAACCCACAGAGAAGCTTCAGGGATGCAGTGAAGGAGGACGTCAGAGGGTTTGTGTGGCAGAGGAGGAGGATGCTGGCATAGGGTGAGATGGAGGAAGACGATCTGCTGTGGTGAGCAGCAAGAAGAAGACCTTTGTTTTTGATGGAATTTGCGTCAGTCATGTTGGAACATGTCTGGTGGTTCATGTTAATGCTGTCGTGCTGCTCATTGTTTATATTGGGGATGGAAGAGCAATAGAAGTGGCGTCACTGCTACCCGTCTTCAAATAAAGATGGTCAGATGCAATCCTTTTGGACATTTTCAACCAAAAAACATTAAACGAAAGAAAGTCACTCATTGCTTTTTAAAAATTTTTTTTTTTTTTTTCAGATTTATATTTCACGCTACCTCGCACGTTCACCTGAACGGCAGCCACACTGTTGATCCACGCCAAACTCATTTGAAGTGAACTGTACTGACCTATACAGGCTTACGTAACACAGCAGCTGTGATAAACAACTTTTGGCAAAAAGGTCATAATAAACTCGCTTATGCAAGGTTTTACTGTGGGGAGAACCAAACGGGGAAGTGGGCCTTCAAGGCCACTGCAGCTAATAGGCAGTTATGTGAGGATACGACATCACAACAATGGATTATTTTTAAAGTGGAGCAGGTTTTTGCGCAGCAGCACAAATAACAAATTACTGGATCGTCATGCCTTCGAGCTTCTGTTCAGACGGCAACAAAAACAGTGTATCATCTTAACTTTCCATGGACATTATTCAAGCTGCTTTCTGTAAGTGTCCAATTGTCTCTCTGTCTTGGTAGTTACCTTTGCTCATTTTTTTTCAGTCGATTTTAATTTAAACTCTCGCCACCCTGACGTGTCAGCCAGCCTGCTCTGTGTTTATATATTTGCGACGGGAATAATTTCAGCTGGATTTATTTCACAGTGTAGGTGATGCTTTCAGGGAGAAATGCCCAAAACTACTACAATGATTTCTCAGCTGAGCACACATTCATACAACGATGCAACACACACACACACACCCACACACCCATACACACACAGCATCTGAAGTTGGGGATAAAGATTAGTTCTGCTTAAAGAGGATGAGTGCTAATAGAAGCCTGGGAGAAATGAGCAGTACATGAACCTTTCGTTGGAGTTTTTCCATAAAAATAGTGCATTACATTTGTCCATGGCAGCAAACTTCATCTCTACGATTAGTGTAAGGCATCCCAGACCCCTGTCAGGTCCTATTAGGTTCTTAGTGGGGAGGTTTGCAGTATTACCCAGAAGGTATTATGTCAAAAAATTCATGATGGTGTCAACATTTTTGGAGTTTGGGAGTTTTTCGCTCGTCAGCACTAGTATCAGAGTGAAGCGGTTCGGCTTGCTGTCAAACAATAATGTTACATATGTGCAAAAAAAAATAGGTAAACATTCTGTTTGCCTGCTATATGTTTTATCTATATTTTCACAGACAGTAGCTGTCACCTGAAGTTTGCTCCTGTCACGTTACACCACAATAAATATCCCAGAATTGACGACATTAGACATCGGGAGTAGAGCTCAGTCCTTCAGGGAGAATTCAGGTCAGATGAATGAGTACTAACACTGAAAGAAATATGCGTAGTCTGAACGTATTTGGAAAAAGAAACAGGAGACGTCCACTCCTGCTTTTTTTTTTTTTTAAACAACAAAAAAACAGGCTTTATATTTACAAACATGTTTTTCTGGCTCAGCTGGAGTTTTGTTGAAGTCGGACCACTGCACACCGACGATTGGTCGGAAATGAAAAACGCAGGAAGAAAAGATGTATTTGTCCACACTATCCAAGTAAACATGTCAGCTGTGTCTCTTAATAGTCACGTAGCTTGATGGGAGCAAGCAATGTGTGTAGCTACAGGTAAAGTTTGGTATATCCGCCTTCGAATCACTCCACAGATCTTTTTAAGTTTGAAGCTAATTAAGAAATGTCAAAGCGCGGTTTTGAAGTTTTGAAAACGCTGCCTGTTGTGCTTTGTACAGGCGTTTGCAAACAAGCAGCAAGCGGCAAAAATGACATCACAAGTGCTAGCGCGTGGTCGGCTTTGATGGGGTTCCAGTTTGCCGCTCACCTCCCAGTCTTGGCAATTTGGCACGCTCAGCTGGCTTCAAACACTCAGGCAGGCTTTTCAGTGCCACATCAGTGCAGGAGGACACACATTACACAGGAGAAGATAAGTGGAACAGCTGGAACAGATGAAACATTGTGCAGAGAATCCTCAGCAATCACTTTGTTACCGGGGTCGCTTCTTCCCATCGCCACACTAAGACGGTGATCTTTACTGAGTCGCTGTTAGAGGACGCCTGCAGCGAGTCAAGCCTTCCTCAAAGCGTTTGTTTAAATGTTCACTGTGTTGATGTCGCAGTTCTACGGAGCCCCGCAAGGGACATTGGAGAGAAAAACAATGAAGATGAATTTTCGCGAGATCCCGCAAAACTTTTTACGAAATCCTGAGTTACTTTTGCGCGATCTCGCTAAAATGACCTTCACTATAATAATTTAATGTGTGCATAAATATAAATGGGTGTTACCCAGTTGGGCATCTCTGGATCATTAGAGTTCTGACTGTCTGTAATGCTGTGTTCCCATAGCATTACATGGATAGAGACATTCCACAGCATGTCACTATCCTGTCTTCCTTCTTTCACCCCAACCGGTGGCAGCAGATGGCCCCGCCCCTCCCTGAGCCTGGTTCTGCCGGAGGTTTCTTCCTGTTAAAAGGGAGTTTTTCCTTCCCACTGTCGCCAAAGTGCTTGCTCATAGGGGGTCATATGATTGTTGGGTTTTTCACTGTATGTATTATTGTAGGGTCTACCTTACAATGTAAAGCGCCTTGAGGCGACAGTTGTTGTGATTTGGCGCTATATAAATAAAATTGAATTGAATTGAACTGTGTGGTCCTTAGCTTACAATATGAAGTGCCTTGAGATGTCTGCTGTTGTTCTATATAAACAAAACTGAATTATCCGTTAGGGGATTATAGAGAAGTGCATAAAGTGGATTTTGTGGTGTGGACATAATAAAGAGCAGAAAAAATAGAAGTGTTTAATTCGACTTATCAGTCTATCGGACCATAATGTGCAGAAATGCAAACTCTATTTAAAACCCTTGTTTTGCCACAGAGAAAGCAATTACTTCTGTCAACTGTTTAAAAACACAGCACAGCAGGCAGAAGGCAAACTCTTCCATTTGCTGATTATTTTCTCTCCAATGTACAAGGGTGGAATCGTTTCAAACAAACATGCACCCAACTTACTGACATAGTTATTATTAAGAAATGCACTGTCACAACTCAGTGGATAAAGAAATAAAGATGAATATGAATGAGAACAAGATCACACAAACACGCGGCGTTTCATCTTCTGCCGTCGCAGCATGAGCGTTGTTCTAACCGGCTGCCATATATGTCTTACCTATTAGGCAGTGTCATTACACCTGCCAGCACACTCGCACAGCCTAATTGGGACAGTCTGTCTGACATGCATTGCAGTTATTGCAGTATAGAATTAGCTAATAAACTGCAGGGGGGGGGGCATTTCTATTATTTAGAAGCACTTACATCATTTGATTGTTACACTGAAAGATATTTTATTTTTACTGTCGCTTTTATCTCCTTTCAAGTGACATAAAAAGTCCCCGACTGTTTAATTGTGCTCGTAAAGATAAACTTTCTCAGTAATGTTGGAGGAAGTTGCATCAACTTGGTTACAGGAGTAGGGATGTTACATTATCGAATTCCGAAAGCATTTTCATCCATCACGTCGTGGTAACGGACACTCGGCTACACCTTGGGAGTTCCTCACTATGAGTTTATATGATATTTGTTTCCACAGTGTTTGCATTCATCCATTTTTCTTAAGCCACTTGTTCTGTCTGGAGTATTGGGGTAGACTACCAGAGTAGACTGGGACGTACTCAGGCCATATTAGTATGTATTCACCTCAGGTGCAGATCTGAGTGAACGGTGGGAGGAAACCCGAGTGCACCCCATGTACCGCCAGCTGGCTTTCTGTGTTTGAGTGAGAAGCACCATCTGAAGTCTGCCTCATTAACTGAATCCGTGTACGATACCAACTCGTCTGTCGTGTTTCTTTCTTAGGTCCAGTGGAGCATGTCCAACTTCTTGCTCCCTTTGTGGTCATAAGAAACAAGGAAGTGAACATCACAGCGGTGGTCTTACCCAGCCACTCACGCACAGTCACTTACTTCTGGTGGTTAGGAAACAATACCGAGGTAACGTCTGCAAAGAAAGACTCATTAAAAGACATTTTCCTTGTCATTTCTGTGGCTTGCAATTTAGATTTTAGATGTTATTTCTTTTTTTTTAGCTGTATAGTAAGTGCTGCTGTTAGTAGACTGATGAATATACACTTAATACAAATGCTCTTATCTGTGCTTGAGAAGTATTTTTACTGTTTAAGAAGTGCAAAACAACAAAAGAGAGAGTCAGTGCCAAGTCCTCATGCTCAGGTTAACGTTTAGCTGAGAGGTCCTCTCGTGCTTTAATCACATAGTGATGCTTGGTCGGGATCTCTCGACATCACATTTTAACGCTCAGGATGTGTTAAAAAAAACAGTTACTGCCATTTTTGATTGGACAGGGCAGATTGACAGGCTTAATACAAAGCTAATAAACTCACGTAGGACCTCAAGTTTGATGCTTGTATTATAGGATGTACTACGATATTACCTTCTGAATCGGAACAAAGACTCACACTTATATCCGGTCTTTAAGTGACGAAATATGAGCCCTGCTTCCGCGTCCAAACTACTGTGTTTATGCTAACATAGCTGTGTAGCTAGCCAAACGTCACTGCTGTTTAGTTTCTGTCTTCATTTCTGTCTGCAGTGATAGCAGAGCTGTACGTTTGAACTGTTCAGGAATCCCTCAGTCTGAACATGGTAGATAATGTTAGGTGGAAACTAGCGAGCTAGCTTCCTGCTAACTGCTAACTCTGTTAAACTTCATAAATCCTGTTTTCATGGTCGCCTGGATGTTAAACTTCATTGTTACACCTGGTAGAGCAGCCACACTGGTCATTTTATTACAGATGGAAGAGTTTAGACAGTTTGTAAGTCTCAGTGATGTCGCAGTGTTCGTTTGACTTTGGGACCTGAAGCGGAGTTTGGACATGGAAACGGCGAATGGCGTCAGATTTAAAGACCGGATTGCGCTTCCACATCTATAGTGATGTGGTCATGGTAACAGCTGCTTGAGTTGTTAGTCTGTTTGGATGTTTTTCTTTTTAAAAGCAGAAACAACATTTTAAGCTACTGTCAGAACTATCAGTATAATGTTGGTCATCTTCTGTTTGGTATGGCCTAAACTCGCACTTAAACGAGTACCTGTTACAGTACACTGTGATGAGAAGAGACTTGGCCTAAATTCATACTCAGAATGTGTTCCGTTTTTTTTTACAGATCAATATAATGACAAAACCTTATTGTTGATTAGACTATTGTTGATATTCATGTAAACGGGCAGGAAAGAGCATTGGTGAATATTATAACCGAGTACTGCAGTGGTTCCCAAACTTGTTTTGCTAGGTCCCCCTTTGTTTTAAAAGACCCCCTCCACCCCCCACCTAGCACAAACACATCCTCCAACTGCACACACCCATTTAGTGTTTTCAAACTCCATTGCAGTTTATTTGTAAACTGTGTGTGTTTCTATGTGTTTCGTCCGCACGTAAACGGCGGTTTGACTCGCCAAAAATGTAGATTTTTAAATAACTCCATTTTTGCTTTTACGTGTGGACGAGGAAAACGGAGATTTAGTCACGCAACGTCAAAGGTGTGCGCCTTTTTTGACGTCACGCTGTGCACCACGTTATTGTTAACAGGAGATGAATTTCTACAATGGCGGGTATAAACAAAATCCTGTTACTACCTGCAGTTTTACACACAGTTACTGTTAGACAGACAGAGGCTCAGCGTAAACCTCGTGCCAAAGGCGAGATATGCTTCATCATATTTTCTAGTCTTTGGCTTGGAAGGAAGTTGGTTTGCAAACATATTTAGCGATGATTCATCTTCTGCTTTGCGTTTGTGTGGGAGCCCCGTCACTAACCTGTCCATTATGCTAGCATTCTTCTTTTTAAATTCATACCGCGGCTCCCCTGCAATGGCTCCGCGCCCCCCACTTTGGGAACCACTGTACTACTGCATGCTCCTCCCTAATGAGGAAATTTGGTATCACGGTGCGCAGGTTCACCAATGTCACACGTTGAACTTGGAAAGAAACTGAAGCATGATTTCTATATTTACCTGTAACTTAAAAACTGTGCTTGCAGCCGGTGATAACTTTGGATGGAAGCATCTCGCACACCTTTCAGAGTGAGGGGATGCACACCGCAACTGTTCAGGTGGCTGCCAGCAACACCATCTTGCAGGACACTAAGACCATAGCAGTCAAAGGTCAGTATTTGTTAACTGTGCTCCCGGAGCTGATAACAACACATAGCTGCAGTTTAATGGTAGACGGCTAAATACTTTTTATTTAAGTTTTTTTTTTTTTTTACCCTGTATAAGATGTAAAACAGCTCCTACTTGACTAAAATATATCACATTACTGCTGGAACCTCTAAAGAATATGTCTTCATTTAAAATGAAGTGATCCAGCAGCAAGTATCTGTAAAATGCAATGATTTATTACCAGAGAATGGGTTGGCGTAAAGCTGTGACATTTTCTAATTATCTAGAAGTGCATCTGGTACATTTAGCCAAAGGGAAGTGCGGGGGATATGAGAAAGCCTCTTCTTTTCATCAAGTGTTAACTACCTGAAACTCGACTTGAGCAAAATGACAGTTGGCACAGCTCACTGAGAATAATGCCTTCGGATCGGAGTGAATTAATGGCTGATTCTCCCCCGACTCTCCTCGACAGAATTCTTCAAATCTCTACTTTTATCTTTCTCCCCTAATCTGGACGAGTTCAACCCTGACATACCCGAGTGGAGGCAGGATGTGGGGAGAGTAATTAAGAAGGCTCTGCTCCAAGTGAGTGATTTTCATTTTCTCTGTGCTTCCTTCTCACTTCCTCCCTTCCATCCTTCCATTTCTCCGTCTTCACATTTTTCTTTGCTCCTACTTTCTGTCTCGTCCTGCTATTTCTCAATTATTTCACATACCCCTTTGCGGTCCAATACTCTGGGCTCACCGGTGCAGCGAGAGAACGCCCTCGGCCACCCCGTGATTCATCATCAGACAGGTGTGAAGACGACTCTGCTTTCCTTCTCTCCTGAGATGCCTTCATGAGCGCCGATTTCTTAATTTTAAAGTCAGAAAATGAAGTTCAAGCCTAGGAGACCGAGGAGTGACGATACCTGTCACTGTGGCTGATGTGTGTGTGCGCGCACTTGATCGTAGGAGGTGCGCAAGTGCTCTCGGTGTGTGTGTGGGAAGCTCACCCATCAGTGCTAAGTGCTACTCATCTCCCCATTCACAGCTCATGAATAGAGTGCTGCATTTTTTTTTTTTGCTGTGCTCTTAGCATCTTCACAGCGTATTGAGCATGTGGAGCTGCAGGTGGGTGCCTTCGGAGGAACGTTTAAAGTGGCTGAAGGGGAGCGCGTGTGTAACCCGGGTAACCCCAGAGTCAGACTCATGTGTGCGAGCTGATTTTTTTAGCGTTCGCTGTGAATTTCGTGCCTTTTCGGTTTAAGCAGTCCGCCTTAAAAGTGATTATTTTTTAAGGTTTACTTCATCATGCTGTTTATTAGCAATAACGAGACTCCGATAAAGCAGTTAAGGCTCAACTGATATCAACGATCCTGCGGACAGACTTGTGTTTTTTATATTTGTTCCAACTTGACTCCCTCTTAAATAAATCACTGCAGTTATTGATGTCTTCTCAAGCTATTGAAAGCTTGTGTGCTTCACTAATTACCAAAGTTAAATAGAGCTCTGTTGGTGTTAATTCACTAATGATTAAACCATTTCAGCATGTGGGAAATGGTGTGCATGTCTGAAGTTTAGGTTTTAGCTGTCACACTTTATATAATCTTTTAAAAAGTTCATATTTTACTTTTTTCTCTGCCGCTCAGTCAGATCAGTCGTTGCTGCCTTTTTTCTCAGCGAGCTAAAACAGTCGAATAAAGCGACCGTGTGAGCCCAGACTTTGTGACTTTGTTTTTATTTTGATGTTTTACTATGATGTCTGTACCTGAGATGCACTTAATGAAACCAGTTAAAACTTTGCGCCCGAGGCTACAGTCCCACACACAGACACACACATTCCCATCCTAATGAGGACACACACATGAGTCTTCACGGTGATTGTGAGACAGGGGCAGGGCTTGTGTTACGGCTGTTTAGTCGGGTGTCAACAGACATGAGTGTGGCTACTGCGCGATTAGCTTTGTGTTAGCATGCTACCAATCAGCTAATGGTAGGTCTGTCCCAAAACCTCGGCCGCAGCCTATGTGGGCTGCATTTGTAGGCCGATTACATCACAGCGATGCGACGTAGGCTGTCCCAATTCATAGACTGCCAATGCGGCCTACACTTTGCAGAATTTGTAGGCTGGGTCTGGTGTATCCTACGTAGCCCACCATATCCCAGAATTCATAGCGCGGCCCAGCCAATTCCAGTTTCCAACAATGGTGGCCCGTTTTAATATTACTCTGATTACTCTTTCTGGGTCACAAAATAAACTTTTAAGATATTTTCAGGCGAGAATGTAGCTGTGTAAACTTTAAATATCTGCTCGGTTTATCAGGACATCACATATTTGCAAAAGTGCTCCTACGTTTTCGGAGACGTCTGTTACCCACCGGCTCGATCGCTGAGCGGGTCGTCAAGGGTCAC
>VURO01028098.1:0-24099 GCA_015108175.1 Pelvicachromis taeniatus
AAACATGTAATGTGTCCTTTGGTCTTTGAGATACACTGGGTTCTTTGACATCTCTCTCTCCTGCTCTCGCTTCCTCTTTCTCAGTTTACTGTTTCTCCCTCTCTCACTGTGTGTGTGTGTGTGTGTGTGTGTGTGTGTGTGTGTGTGTGTGTGTGTGTGTGTGTGTGTGTGTGTGTGTGTGTGTGTGTGTGTGTGTGTGTGTGTGTGTGTGTGTGGCCATCTGTGTTCACTATCACATGGCACATATTGGCAGTAAATAAAGAAGGGTGGTTCTGAAGTGCACATGTTGCTGGATTAGGTCAGTTTTTGACATCCTTCCTTGGCAGTATGAACGCTGTATTAGAAAAAACATTTCAGTCCAAGCACATTTTGAAAAATAAGAATGTGAAAAATTGAAATATAACAAGTCTTAATTCATGTCGCACAGTTTTAAAATGAAATTCAGAGGAACAGGATGGTAGGTAGGTGGGTAATGAAAGATTGATAATAAGACTGAAAATATGTGCACCACAAAAACTTTGCACACAAAAAAATACAAAAAACAAAAAAGAAAAATGACTTTACAACAGGCTTGCTTCATCTCACAGAAACTCTTTAGTATTCATGTCCTCAGTCTGTGTTTTTGATAAGGTACATTGCCCTTTAGGGGTCCTGTCCCAGGGGCTTGTTTGAACACACAACTTTAATGGGTTGGAAGGGAAAAAACAACGTAATGATATTTAGAATATGAATTTGAATAAGATGGAACAAGCCAATTAAAGATGTGGTGTGTCTCAGTAGGAAAGCGTAAGTGGTTTTGACAGAATTGAAAAGGAAATGAAAAAAGACATTGTGAATAAGTTTTCTTCTTCAGTTTTGATTTAAAGCTCAAAACACTGCCCAACTGTTGTGTGTGTGTGTGTGTGTGTGTGTGTGTGTGTGTCCTAATCTGCAGATTGCTAGGTTTGTGAGAGCTGCTTTTTGTACGTATCAGACAATGGCTAAGCTCAGCCACCTCCAAGTTCTTAATATTTTCGACTAATATTGGATTTTTCTATTATTTGTCTTGAGCTTACGTACTAATTCCGATGAGCGGCAACTTCTTAAGTTACATCTTGGTTCTTATGTCATCCATAAATACCAGAAGTTGGCCAGAAGTGCTTAAGCCGTCAAATGAGAAGAAGTGATAAGATGGGAAAACTGTAAATGTTTAGGCTATGTGTCATAAGTAAGTATAAGACTTTCACATCTGTCATTTTGGCATCAGTTATACTGAGATTTTAGTTAGGATTTTATTTAGCAATAGTCTTGACACATACTGAACAGCAATATATTTTCAAACACAACTCGATCACAGTAAGTATTAGATAAAAGAGTTTGCATTTGTGAGGGTATGACGACAAAAGATAAATGGAAACAAACGTGCGCGCAGTTCTTGTGTCAACAACAAGCAGATGTGTGGCTTTTTTTTTCTGCAGCTACAGCAGATGCACTAAAACACTACAATGATTGGTACTAAAGAGGGAAATATGAACTAAATGGAGTGATGCTGAATGTTTGCGTAAGTGTAATTAAATGCATCAATGCTGCTGAGAGGATACTTTTTCTACTTAATATCCTTCCCTGACAGATAATGTTTAGAATCCAAATGAATGTATTTCATTCTAGAATAAAGCCAATAAAGCCAAACTATTATAATAATCTAAGTTGTCAAAACTGATACTTGTGCATTAAGTGACAAGCTTGTCAGCACTCAACCTTAAAAACTGAAAGCTACTAGTAAAAGTAAAAGACAGCAAAAGCAGCTTTTCAGAGCAGCTCAAACAGTAAAAGCTAATCAAAGTTAGGTGGATTGTTGTGTAGTGAATGACCTTTCCTGTTAGCCACAGATGCTGACAATAACTGATATTTCGTTTTTTCTGTTTGGCGTACAAATCAAATAGTGAATGTAGCAAAGTTCATTAGCCTTTTAGAGCATTGTTCTCTGTTTAAATTACTGTTTTTATACTCTGTACATTTCCTGTATGTGTTTCAAATCATGTCGTGTCATTTCTTAACAAAGTTGTTATTGTGAAACATCTTATGGAAAACTTTGTTTTGAGAAAAAATGGCATATAAGGGAATATGTGATATTCATTCACGACATATATTTTTTTATGTGATGGTTGGACGTGCTCTCTGGTTAATGACAGTGGAGCAGGTGCAGGTTGACGGATGTGTAGAAAAGGCTAGTAACAGCGTAGGGATAAACAACAAGGAATGCTTGTAGAGAAAAACACGATGAAGGCAGGAATAACAAGAAGAGGTAGGATATCCACACCTGATCTTGGCTTTTCTCCTTTGCCTGCCCCTCCTGCTCAACCCTAGGCCCATTAAATTCACTTTAACGTTTGCTACATCTGTAATGTGGCATCTCAGCACCCATTCCACCCTCCCCTGGGACACTGGGATAATCTCTGCTAAGCCTTCAGGAAAGAGGGATTTTATCCCTACATTGACAGATAGTGAGAGACAGAAAGAAGGAGAAGGGAAAAGAGCTGGCTACTGGAGGATAACAACATAGATAATGAGTTAGCTGTCGAAAAAAAAAATCTTTTCCATCCTCTTGTCTCTGTTTCTCAACTCGCCTGTCTCCTCCTCCTCCTTTTGCACTTGCTTAATAAAAATTGACTATACTATGTAAAAACTATACAGTAATAATGAATATCTCTGTGTGATTTGACCAAGAAAACACGTTGGGGAAAAAGCACACACATATGCACACGGATCAGTATTTAAGGTTTGACTCTCATCATCTACTGCAGCATAAACTGAGTGTCATCAGCACGCTACAACATAGAGCGAACACCATCCCCACAGACACACCGTCCAGGGACGCAGAAAAACATCATATCAAGAAGGTCCTGAGTAAACGTGATTATCCCAGCTGGACGTTTGTCAAAGCTGGGAAGGCACCTAAAGAAAGCTCCAGCCAATCCAGGAGAGAAGGAAAACCGCTGCCTAAGTGAAAACCCGTAGTGATCCCGTATGTGTCAGGAGTGTCGGGACAGTTGAGACTCATTTTTCTAAACACGCTGTGCCAAAAATTGGTCCACCCCAAGGATCTGGTCCCCCGACACAAACAGAGTAATGTAGTGTACGCTGTTAAGTGCCAGAAGGATTGCCAGGATTTATACATCAAGGAAACCAAACAACCTCTGACTAAGCGGATGGCACAACACAGAAGAGCTACCTCGTCAGGCCAGGACTCTGCAGTCTATTCACACCTACAGGCCAGTGGACACTCTTTCATGTACACATCCTGGACAGGGAGGAACGCTGGTTTGAGCGTGGAGTCAAGGAGGCCATTTACGTGAAAAGGGAAAGACCATCTCTGAATCGAGGAGGGGGCCTAAGGATACATCTTACAGTGCTGTGATTGCAGTCACTCCCCAACTCTCTGTGAATGTTACTCAGGCCATTGATCAGTGGTTGCTGATCAATGGTCGTGAGGATTTGCATATTAATGATCAAGGAACTGACCTCCCAGCCCATTGTTCCTTCAGTGGTGTTAGTTTTAGTTATTATGCAAATGTACTGTTTATAAGGTCTGTGAAGCCTGCAGTCAGCTGAGACTGAAGAAGTCACTTGGATGAGTGACGAAACGTTTCTCTCACTGAAAACGCTACGTCCAGATTAACAGAATCAACCTTTTGGGACACACATACATTGCTGTGATGCTGTTGTTGTTATTATATGTACTTGATGAAATATTGAACTTTGGTCCTAATTACAGCCTAAGTAGCAATTATATAAGCAAGTATAACCTTGATAATGGCAACTTTTGATAAAAGTGGCAACAACTCAGGGTTGGTCAGTCAGGGTTAGGATTGCTTGTAAGCCAGACTGTTGCCCACTTGCATTTTTGAGATGGCTTCATGTAAGGTGAACCATTCACAACTGCTTATCAAATTTAGGGTGGAAGCTCATCTAAGGGTATACTGTGGATGTGCTGCATGTCCATCACAAAAATGAACATTTTTCTTATACCTCCAAAAATCACACAATCATAAAGTAAACAATCATAAATGATCAAGAATCATGATATAAAAATAGTCTAAGACTTAAATGGCTAATATGAAATAAGCACCATGGCAGCTGGGACAAATCAGTTTTTAAGTCTGTTTGTCCTGCATGCTGGCGTAATATATTCTGAATTCCACTCAGTAGTTACAAATTGGTGTGAAGAACTCAAATGCAGGATAATTAAAGCTTTATATTTTTTTAGAGCATTTCTTGTGGCTGTCTTCAACCCCAAAGTAAACAAAGTTCAAAAGGTATAAAAAGAGTTATCCAAAAGGTGGAGTACAAAGAGGTCCAAGAAACGAGAAGAAAACTAAAACAAGAAAACTCAGGGAGCACTACAGACATACGACACAGGGCTGATTAAGGAATGACAAACACATGTACAGTAAGTAATTACACACTGGAGAAGACAATCACAAAAAAGAAAGTAAAACTGTCACAACACTACACAACTTTCAAAGTAAAACGGAAAACAAAATACAAATACAGACAGGAAAAACACAGCAGGAACTAGAGCTGCTGCTAATAAAAATCAAGCCCTGAATCAAAACAATGGACAGCAAAACTCAAACTCATCCTTACAAAATAAGATAACATAAAATCAAGAATCATATGGTGAAAATGAACTGCGATTCTCAATATACTAGAGTAAATCAAAGCTGGAATTCAAAGGTTTCACAGAAACACAGAAATCAAAACTACAAACTCTAAGAGGAGACGGTGAAACAGAAACCTAAACTCCAGAATACAAAACCCCACAAAATCCTAGGACCCTACCATTAAAATATATAAAGAAAGAAAAGGATTAGAGCAAATAGAGAGGAGAAAAAAATAATTAACAAGGCTACTTAAAGTGCAAATTTGTTTGAAAAGAATACTGTAGTTGGGTCAATGTAAGGGCTACTCAATAGCTGTTTCATATTGACAGGCTCACAAAGACAAAACACGTACTAATACTGAGCAGTGTCATGGGTAACACCCAGCAGGTACCTTCAGTGCTAGCAAGACAGTCATACTGGGGAAAAAGCCCTGCCACATATGACCAAACACAGACTGACAGGAGAAAGTGGACAATACTACGAGCAACAGTAGGAGTCAGTATGACAGGTGGGAGCGTAAAGAGTCCAATTATAAGAAACTGTGCAGGGAGCAACAGGTAGGGGAACACACACATTTTGCACATCCCCTATCTCTTGCTTTATGGGAATTGTCAGATAAAGATCAGAAAAAGGCCAGACAGAAATAACAGAAAAGAGACTTTTGGTCTTTCAGAAATGTGCTGCAAAGTACATGTCTCCACCAGGGACTTTGGTAGGGGAAGCTATAGTCCCAAAAAGGGATCTGTTGCTATAGAATAGAAAAGACCATATGAGATATGGCTGTATCTATTTTACCACTTTTTTTTTTTATCTTATTGCTGAACAGGGTTGCCATGGGTTCACAATGTGTGCATATCACTGATAGGGAAAAGTATTTGTAATATATATATGTTAATTTTGTCCATACATTTAATTCAAAACAGTGTTCTGATGTTCAAATGTAGGCTGCATCAAAGTAACAATATCAGAGTGAACATAAATTATAACAAGGCATGATGGGTCGCACAGCCCCCGTGCAGCTTCTGCACCTTGGCTGCTGGGTGACCTCCCGTCTGGAGCTCTCCTCAGCTCTTTCCAGGAGGGTGGCGCGGCTGCCCCTTTGGTGGTCCTCCTTGGGCTCTCGCACTATGGGAGGCCTATAGATGGATCTCCTCCATGCCTGCTTCATGTCCTGGGGTGCAGGGCTATGGCTCCCCACACCCACTCTTAGATAATTATATGGAGAAACCTTATGAATGTCAGCGCTCTCACACACACAGGTGTACAAACAGGTACACACACTCTTTGTTGGCTGCTGCTCCTAAACACATCATGCGTTGTCGGTCATGTGTGCCGCTCAGTAACTGCTAGTCAAACTGTTACTATGACTAAGGGAACAGTCAGATGTAGTTTTAAACAATCTCTGATTGGTGCTTAAATTTAACATTTTTATTTAATTAAAAAAAAAATTGGATCCCATCCAAAGAGGGCAAGTCCCAAATCAGAATCCACTGTGGTGAGTACTGTGTGTATGCAAACTTGAAAACTCGTGAATACACTGTTATCAGTAATAATAAAGTTTTAAAGGGGCTATCTGCTTTGTGTTGGAGCACCTGATTCTTATTCTTCTTTCACACTTTTTTCACAACATGATCAACTGACAAGACTTGTCTGGCTTACAAGGTTAATTGGTATTCTCTTCTTGGATAAAAACAAAGTCAGTATTGTAAGAATTCACGCCTATAGGAGATGAAAATGCAACTTTATTAGAATTCACGACGACCAGCGTGTGTAAGATAGAATTCCTCCGACCTCATTTGGGAGCAGGGTTTTCCATTAGTCAAGTGTTGTTGCTGCTTGCTTAACCAAGGGGAAAATGGGTTTTTAAAACTGCCACTCGTGAATATGTTCACTCTGTGTGTGTGTGTGCATGTGTGTGCATGAGTGCGTGTGTGCGCATGTGTGTGTATAAGCAAGT
Organism: Pelvicachromis taeniatus; assembly: GCA_015108175.1. Taxonomy (NCBI): domain Eukaryota; kingdom Metazoa; phylum Chordata; class Actinopteri; order Cichliformes; family Cichlidae; genus Pelvicachromis; species Pelvicachromis taeniatus. The sequence goes on from VURO01028098.1 coordinate 6,601, forward strand.
ATGTGTGATTATGTTCATATTTATGCGTGTACACACATCTCTGAGGTGTCCTGAGAATGATTTTGCGAGTACATGCTTGTGCGGCCATCAGTAGATGTCTTGCTGACAGTGGGGTTCAGCAGAAGGAGTTAACATTCATCACATTATCTGCTGGTGTTATTTCTGATTACAAAATATATATTACTATAAACAAATCATTCTCAGCAGAAACAGAAACAAACCGAACCTGTAGTAGTTTACTAGTTTAATTCAACAGGCGATATGCAATATTTTTATTCAAGCCCTCAAATTAAATCCAAAAGTGTGAAGTTTAATCCCAAATGTTTATGAACATACTTATGTCTGTATGCAAAAACATATGAATCAATAGTCACAGTAATTCATTGAAGTTTTTGCTTGTTATGCATGCACTACCACCGGTGTTACAAACATTTGTAGCAGGTCATTAGTAAGCTAAAAGGTTTGGAAACAAGGAGAGGCTCATTGGAAAAGAGAGAACATAACATGTTTTTCCCGTCACAGTCAGGGAGATTATTTTTGACTAATGCGTCAATAACCATTCTCTCGACTAAGTCAGCATGTCATCTTTTCAAGGCAATACTCATCCCCATTACCAGTGACTATCTGACAAATACCTGACAGCCAGTCAAGATGTGTATTCTGGCAAGGGAAAAACACATAATGAGACACATACTGTGTGCGCACATACAGCACACTGTAGCCATTGCCAGATATGCATATTAGTCTAGTCTGAAGTAAACCGTAATAAAGGATCACCACAAGAATAAGACAAGCAAATGGCTGTCAAGGGGGGCCAACCCACTAACATGGAATCACACACCCTTCAAGATGAGTATCATTTTGAGCCTCAGTCTCACTGGAACAATTAGAGTGTAAAGGAAGGCTAGGCTCCTGTCAGCACATGTTCAGTGAAGATTAATTAATTCTGCTATAGTCTTTAAGGATTGTAGCAAGCATTAGGAGGGGTGCAAATGACAACTTTATCACAACTTTTGAGCAACTTTGACCAACATGCTCACAGAGAGCAGTTTGACTCATATATTTTGCTATGACTCAACTACTGATCCATTTAACATATTCTGATGCAAAATGCAAAAGCTTCCATATTGTTTACTATCAGCCAAATGAATTTAATGAAACGATTCATAAATAGAGTGTTGTGGCTTCAACTTTGTGCAGTTTAAAAAGGTTTCTTTAGTTTCTTTTGTTGCAAGGCTTTTTATGTTTTTTAATCATGAACTTCAGTTTGATGTGCAACCCCAGTTCAAAAATGCTGGGATGCTGTGTGAATGTAAATAATGACAGAATGCAATGATTTGTAAATCTCATAAACTGATGTTTTACAAAAGGGGTTTCAGAAAACGACAATAATGATGTCACGCACTGTAGCCGATTAGAAAAATAATTTTCCTTAACATTTAAATTCATGTTGGGAAACATGCAGATTGACGACCCTCTGCTTCTGCCCATCTTTACTTCTAAGAAGCTTTGGCTGTTTCAGATTTCTTTACCCACTCATATTACTGACCCGTTACCAAGAAACATAGTCATTTGTAAACTGTCCCCTCAACTGTCTTTTATTAGTAACTCTTACTTTTTCCTGCTATCACCAGCTTTTTTGGGATGCCTCGCAGCTTTTAAATTGAAATTGATCTAATATTTTTTATGAAATAGTAAAACATTTTATCAGTTTAAAGATTTGACACATTTTCTATGTTCTTTTGTGAATAAAATATGTGTTTATGCGATTTGCAAATCCTTACATTGTGTTTTTGACTACATTTTACTCAGCATCTAAACTTTATTAAAATTGGAGGTGTTAATTGGCAAAAAACAAAAGTATCATACATTATTCTAAATAAGTGTAATTTTTTTGACATATGATTTCTCTTCACTGCCTGAGAGTTTCATCATTATCTCGTGTCCTATTCACCACTCCAGAGTTACTTATGTAAGTAAAGAATGACTGTGCAAACACCTTAGTTATCCCCAGCACAAATCATCCTCTTTCCCGCAGCAATGTCTTATTGTTTTAGCCCCATACTCCAGGGAAGAGTATAAGGAGAGCCTCAATGCTTATTGAGACAGATGCAGATTTGTAGTTGAAAGGTGAAGCTGCACTCAGGGGATAGCTCATGTGTTTGTAAAATCCTGAGCGACTCAAAACTAAAGAAAGAAAACACAAGAGCGGGACATGCTAGCTTTTTTCATTTGGTGAGACAGATGACGGTCTTTGAACCTGAGCTGATTATCTCAGTGATGATTATCAGCCAATACTAAACTTCACCATGAAATGCTTGCAGCAAGTCATGAATTTTCCAACAGATGCATGTTTTTTCAAAAAGCACTTGCACTGTACAGATAAAGTGATATTTTATTTGGCTCTGCTCGAAAAATGTACTTTTTAGTATATCCTCATGTGAAAAGTTCACTTGCTGTAGCTTATGTAGTGGGGGTTTTCATTTCTTTTTTTTTTTCTTTTTTTTGCCTTAGGCTTTTAGCAAAGTTTGCCCAACTTTTTTCTTCTGTCTCTCCCTTTGTATCAGAAATAAAAGCATGCACGGACTTGAGTTTTCTCAAAGTACCATGGGATTGTATGTGCAAGTCTTTTGTACTTTTCAAGCACCCTTCGTCATCTCCATCTCTCCCCCCCAACACCACCCTCCCCTTGCGTTCAGACCTCGGTACATGTGTGTGCCTCTGCCAGTGTACAGTATCGGATTTTCATTAAGTACACCTCTTGCAGTACAGATAATTATTCCTGTCAGTTAGAAGTGCAAACACTCATTAACAGAAAGCAACGCATGCACACTCCCAGTATATCCTTTGTCTTTGTGGCAATATGTTTTTATCGACCACAATGCTGTTATTATTATGATGCTGCAGTATCTTCAAAATCTGTTTGAAAATCTTTATTTTTTATTTCATTTTCTTTCATTTTAACTTTTCTTTTATTAGGTCCACATATGGTTCCCATTTGCTCTCAAATTTTATTGTTAATAATGTCTTTAATGTAATAATGTCTTTTCCAAATACAACTTGGCATGGAGAGTGAGAGAGACAGTATGGAGAGTGTTGAAATCATGTGAAAATATGTTTCACAAATAGAAAAAAATAGAACTTTGTAATAATATCCAATAATGACAGCGCCACACACTTTGATCATTTTGATGTAAATCTATTTATTCGAAAACTTCCTTTGAAAGAGCAAAGGTAAAGTATTTTGTGAATTTTTATCAAATGTAGAATAACAATAGTGGAACAAAGCATTAAGGTCCAAGACAAACAACTAGTTTGGCATCACATTTCAGCACCTCAATAATAATTAAACCTAAAACAAAAAGCTGCTTTGAAGCAGAGAAAATAACTATGATCATCACTAATAACTAAATATAAGGAAACAAAAACTGTTTTTTTTTTCAGACATTTGAATCTTTTGTTCTTTTAGGCGGACACTGATGTACATCAAAGCCAACAAGAGAAGATGTTATAGAATAAATGTGTAAAGTTAAGTAAGCGTTGTTGCTGTAGAGACACACAGATGTGAACAGTGACCAACTTCTTAAACTCAATGAAGGACAAGCTTTTACACTGGAAACTCAAGCAGGCATATATAAATGTATCACATACCAAACTGTGAACAATCAACACAAATTCATATGCACCCACTTGGGGACAGATTATAAAACGCTCAAAGCTTAATATACTAAACTTAAATGTATTGGTGTCAGCAATTTATTTTTGCCAAAAAAACACATTTGCATATTTTTCTTAAAATTATTTATTGTAGTTCACAGTAAAAGGCTACGTTAGCCATAACTCATGTGTCTTTCTGCACTTTTGCGTAAACAGCTCGGCTAACTACAAAAAACACTGCTGTATCTGGAATCTAAAAATTATTTCATATAGGTCACAAAATTCACAAAATGCAGACAATTCCTGTCCCCTAATCTCACACAATGAATTTATGAACATCAAAAGCAACAAGCTATTCAAGTAATAATATTCATATTTTGCCTTAGAGAGTGAGAATGTAAGGGTACCATATTAAAAAAAACTCCAAGAAGTTTAACAAAGTTATATACAAAAGAAAGCAAAAAATTTGGTGTTCAAAAAGAAGGTTAGGAGCAACAAATTGTGGGTTGGATTTTAGTGCAGTGACAAAATAATGGAAATAGAGAAATGAGGGGAATAGACAAGAAGAGAAACTTGATTTTGGGAACTTGGCTTGATGGAGTAGGGTGTCAAAAGGTCAACAATGGAAAGGCGTGCTTTAGAGTCCATCTGAAATAATCGAGACTTTCAAGTTGTTGCAACTGAAGCTCACAACCAGCGAGTGCGGTAAATTATAATATGTTATGGGTGATCAAAAAGATCTGGCAATTAATCCTGATCTAATGTTTTTTTTTTTCAAGATCATCTTCTTGTGAACCTGTAGACTGAAAACTACAAGCTGAAAAATCACCATTTTGACAACCTGTCCAATTATGTCACCTTGTAGAGGCACAAGTGCAAGAGGGCATAACAGGAAGCTAACTAAATATAGTGTAGCACTGTTGACACTCTTGTAATGGATGGAAGCTAAATCTTGAATAGGCAAACTGGCAAATTTACATCACGTAAGGTTTCTAATTTAACTCTGAAATAACTTTAAATTAATTGAATTGAATTTAACTTTAATTTCATTCCAGCAAGTTTGACAGTTAATATAAAAAGTTGTTTGATCAGCTAAGTTAACAAACCATTTAAAAAAAGAAGAAGAACCAACTTTGATCATTTTTTTCTTAATATGGGTTTAATTTGATTCAAATAAGAGGTGGACACAAATTAATAAGATAAGACGCACTGTTTTTATCAGTTATTGAAAAAACAAATCAAACTATGTTTTGAATAATGATGAACGGGAAAGAAAGAGAAAAATACACATTTCTGCCCAGCCAGTTATATACTGTGCTTACACTAAAGTTAATTACTATGTGCACATCTGTTTTAATGGGACATAAAACTAGGGAATAACACAAGCGCTGTTTCAAGGTGGACTTCTTTAATATTTAATTGATTTGATCAACACCAAAGCTTTACTTTGCTACAGCGTTTCTCAGCTCCTCCCTTGAGAACAAAGAAATCCCCTGCTTGAGATGAGAGCAAGAAGGGAGTGATACATAAAGTGTCTGACTGTCAGATGCACAGACAGCTTCAACACTGTGTCTGCGTGTGTGTTTGTGTGTATGCATGTTTGTGTGTTTAACACTAAGTGTTGTCAGGTTGATGCCCCGGGCAAGTTATTAAGCAGCAATCCTTGTGCCCCAGGCCACTGTAAGACCTTAACTGTCTCCTGATGCAGCCAGGGGATTGTTTGGTTGTGTTTGTGTAGATCTTTGTACTTGTGAGCAGTGGCAACTGTGTGTCATTTCATTTGTGTGTATGTGTGGTACTCTGAGGAATGCTTCAAAAATACATCTCACCATATGCAAGGGGAAAGAAAGAGGAATGGAGGAAGCAGCGGATGAAAAAAAAATGTTTTTGTGGTTATATGAAGTATCCTCTGGAGATAGCCATGTCTTTGCTCTGAGGGTGTGTTTGTCCTTATCAGGTGAGGGGAAAAAATCTTTTTTTTTTCTTGCTTCACTTCACAGTTTAGATTCATGAATCATTTCAGAAAAGTAGAGATATGTCTTTTCTATCACAATCTTTCAGCAATGTGCCCATTGCCTGATTGCTGCTGGCACATCAAACCTATTTCGGGGCCCTGAAGGTATGTTAACAAGTTTAACTCAAAGTAACTCAAAATGCGGGTGGATGTATGTGTTTGCCTCCATTGAAGGGCAAGGACATTTATATCTGTGTGTGAGTGTGGATGGGTTTTCCACTGGCCTGCAGTTAAAGCTGTGAAATTGTTCAGGTCAGAACTATTTATTGGACTGCTGTAAATGTGTGTGTGCCCTCCACACACCGTTTCATAGCTAAATGTTATTGCTTGAGTTGGAGATTACACTCTTTATTTCCCCATTACCAGCTGCTCTCTCACTTTCTCTCTCACTGCCTTTTCCTCTACCTCATTTTCATTTTCATCTCTCCATCTACCGTCTGCTTTCATACGCCTTCCCCTTTTACAACGTATAACTCTCCCATTTTAATCCTCTGCTTCTCTTGGGAAGCACTGGAGTCAAAGACGGACTTAAACATTGGGGTAAACGGCCTGATATTGCATTTTGACACGCCTCATATTATTTCCCCTTCAATTTAACTGCTTGCCGAGAATTGTGGGACTTTCTTTCACCCCGCATCCCCTCTTCTCACCCTTTCTCCATATCTTTCTGTCATAATGTGTTTCAGGTGGGAGGGCATAGCGGCTGGACATATTGCACTATGCCTTCCAATTCACTCAATTTTTATTCATTTATCGACTGTCCTTTGTACAACAAAAATGAGCTGCAGAGGAAAAAAGGAGAAGAAAAGAAGACAGAGCGAGATTAATCATGACAAACTGATGTTGTACTGCATGGCCAGGGTCAAGCAATCTCATTTTCCAAGTTAAACTTTAGCTTGCGCTTGCCTTGGCCCCAGCTTCAAATGAATTTACCAGCTATTGATCATTTGGTTTCCACCAGACTGGGAAGTGCATGGAGTTTCTGCAATTACTGTGGAATTTCAAAGGCCTTTTAAGTCGGGATTTAAAACATTTTTTTCTTTTTGCAGTGTTTTTCTGGGATTTTTAAATGACTTTTGCTTTACATACAATATGTACTATTAAAGGCAGGATATGCAATGTGTTTTTGCTGTAAACTGGCAAAAATTTCAAACTCAACTTTCACCATATTGCAATTCAGCTTATATAACCCAGTTGACTGTTAGGAAGGGCTTAGAAAAGAGAGGGGAGAGCTGCGTGATGAGGGCTGTCTCTGTCAAATTCAGAGTTTTTCTCTCTTTTTTGTGCCCTCTGCAGCTTTAAATGTTGAACTGAAACTCCAAACTGGTGCATGATTTAGAAGCATAGAAATACATTTTAAAAATGAATCAGAATTAATCGTTTCTTTAGACAAAATCACACAACTTCCATAATCAGACGTTTTTTTTGGGGGGGGGGTTTATTGTAAATTTAATATGTATTTATATTACTGCCCAATCTCAACAACTGAATGGGTTTTGTCACTCAGCTTTTATACTCCTGATCAGCACAAAATCACAAATGGACACTCGGTCAGGACACCTTGGCATCATTTCTTTAATGCATGCTCTACACTGTAACCAGCATTTTTCGACGCACAGGGTAGCATCTGGCCTGATGAGGAACTATACACAAGACATAAATCCATGTCATGAGACATGTGGGATGAAAGTGGCATAAACCACAGGATTTCCATTCCACAGACAGGGTTATGAATGTTTGACAATATTTCACATTGTTAACTACATGTTAGAAGGCAAAACTTCTCCCATCTGCAGTAAGCTTCTCCTTCATTTTCATCCTCCGTGGCGATAAGCTCCGTGACAGTGATGACACCGGCAGAGAACATTTGGCTACGGTTTTAGTGGAGTGAGACAGCCCTCGCCTGACCTCCTACTCCTGTCTCATTAACGACCTAACAGTAAGTGAAGCTGACTTTTCTCTGTGTTAGACTCCATGCATTTATCATTATTATTATTAACAGACAAAATATTTTCAACATGTCAACAAGTGGGTATAGTTAATCCAGTTGTAAACACTGGATTCTTCTTATTTACTACAATATAATCTCCTCTGTCGGGACCAGGCTTGCTATGCCTGCTGCAGCTTCTGAAGTGAATTTGCAGTTTTCCAGTATGGATCTAAATATTCAGTCATATCGCATATATGCAGAGCGTTGCTGTTTTCGTGAAGTCTCTTTAACCCAACAGTGTTAGTGTGTAAGCGGGACGAACACAAACTATTCTGTGTTTGTTTGTTTGTTTATTTAATGATGCCTCGCAGCTATCTCTGAAATGATCATAAATGTATATTATTGATTTCTGGCCCAACAGTCTTAATAAACTGAGAACATTCTGTACCATTTATGAAGGCATATATTGCCTTGATAAAAACACTACATCACAGATGTATAAGATATACAAGCAGCCTTATATGGACTATAATGTAACAATACTGCATGCAAGTCACTCTTTCTCCATAACTCCTGCAGCACTTTCTAGCAAAGGGAACCTTAAAATTATGAGTCATAATGATAATTCAATCTCAGATGTATGACAACTAGCAACTCAGGTGACAAATATTTGAAGCTTTTGTTTTTTAACCACATAAGCTCTCCAGTCTGCTGTCCTCTTACTGTTGTTCAGTCTACCTGACTCCCTTGACTGTCTGACAGGCAGATGTTTGGACTGTGAGGTGAGGAGGTGACTCCACTGGGAGTCCTCTCCCCAGTAATTGGCTGTCACACACAGCTTCCCAAAGTTGGCAAATCGGATTTCTTGGCATCTGTGAGCATGGGGGGCAAGGCCAGGGATAATATGGCAGGGTGAAGGCTTTAACTGCAGGTGTAAGTGTGTGTGCTTAACCTCTTACTAGCACTCTCTGTCCCCTTCTCACTTATCTACCTCTTCACCTGTCTTACTTTCACTCTGACTCTCTACCCTGCTCCTGATCTGGTACTTCGGTACTGTCTTCCTATGTACACAATGTGTTGTTGGGTTTGTTTTTCTTCCAGTGGTCACTTCATAGCTGCAGACTGGCAGCTTACAAATTCACTCACTTGCATGTCTGGCCATGCTTTTGCATTTTAATGTAACTAAATTGTTGTCTGAGACAAACTTTTTAAACCCTGTGATTATAAGTATGATACGTGCTTTACTGCAAGTAGAGGTTTAAGAAAAAACGAAATCACAAAAGCAAAACATGCCATAGCGTTACGATAATGATGAAATAGTGGAAGCAATAAACTTTACATGTATCCTGTTACTCAAACTTCAAATGTTTTTGTTGAAATTCAATACCTAAATACCACAATTACATTTTTCTTTTTTGACAAAAAAGAAAAATGTTAGGCTTAACTCATTAAGCACTTGTTTGTTGCATGTCACACATATGATTTAACTATTGTAAGTTTCACCCAAAATTAAATGTCAGTAATGACATATTTTGCTATGTGCACAGTACCTCTATTCCCACTGAATCTTTCTTGGAACAGCATTACGTTACCACAGGGTTTGATGTCATTCGTCGTTTCCTGGGTGTGAGTAAGTCAAAAGTTTCCAAAAAAACTTTTGTGGTGATGATAAACATTGAAGTTTACCCCATCAAAAACAAAGGCTAGTGCATTTTACAGCTATATTCCTACTGGTTGCATCAGGGTGCCTTAGAGATCCCTTGTAGATCCAAAAGAGTTCTGGGACTTTCACAGACAACAAGACGCCAGCTGTCGTTAGATTTGATTGGATTTCATGCAGCTCGGCTCATTCTGTTGTGTTGAATTTTCTCCGAAAAAACTGTCTACTTCACCACACCTTGGTGTCCAGACAGGATAACAGAAAAATCTCTTTTTCTCACAGCTCATGTGTCCATACTAGCAGGCTATCTGCTGCTTTAGGGCAGTAGAAATAAGGTTTTATGGCTAAAGACTAAAGATGATTAAAGACTCTGTCAAAGGGATGTGTGACAGAAGTCTAAAATAGTGTGAAATGTGTCTCAGTAGCTTTCACTTCATACACTCATCACATTGGAAGGGCAAGTGTAATAGGATTTTATTTTTAAATCTAAGCCTTATTTTCTTGGCTAGGGAATGTAATGCGATCTCTTTTTAATGGGTGACTTGACTAATACAGAAACACGGATCATTAATGGCACACCTGGCATACTATAGTAAGTAATATACATTTTTAAAAATTGTGATAAACTAAAGAGGTTAATAAATAATAATCTCTCCTTTATTTACTTGTAAAAACAAATCTATCACTGTTGGCGAGTAAGACAAACTGTCTCCTAATGCCAGAACAAACACTACTAAAACTTGAGAGAGTAAATAATCCATCTGGTGCAGAGAGAATGAACTGGCAGCTTTCCCTATCTAGTCTCTGTAGAGGAGTTTCACATATTACACCTTGACAACATCTTGATAGGTTATCTCCTCTTTCTTTGGCAAAGGTGACTCTTAAAGCACTTATGAGGACCATCTGGGGTTAAGGGTATCTTTTGTATTTGAAGACTGATCTACAGATGTCACAGATTTTATATGCTAAAGTACAGGTTGGGTTTCTGGCTACACAGTGTATATTTTTCCAAACTATTAACTAAAAGTCATATAATGCGTTATAATGCGAGATTTTTAAGCTTCGAATGTTTGTGTTGTTATGTAAAGTCCAACTACTAGCTTATATCATGTCCATTTTCCTGTTTCCATCTATTTCCTGTAATTACATCTGTAGTCAGGCTGATATATTTGCTGCTTTTTAAAATTCTGCCTCATTTAATTTTTGTCCGAGGATGTGCTACATTCTTTACTTAGCACCACAGCAAGAGCTTCTTTGTGTGATCAAGTGAAGAGTCTTTATAAGGCAAGATGAAAGGAAGAAATTTGAACTAGTTTGATAACACCAAAGGAGCCAGCACTAGACCTGTCAATATGGGAATCCCTCAGCCCCGGGCAATTCTGGAAACATGAATACACCCATATGCACAGTGTAGCACAGTGTTCAAGTGTGAGATAACCTGATGCAACTTAGCCCACTACACTCTTTGCTCTGCCTCAGGTACCCACGTGTTTTCACAGTGTCAGATTTTACATTTCCCAGAAATTAATGTGGTGCATTGTGTCACTGAGTATGCAAATCATGTTAACTACTTGCAAGGACACCGAGCAAACCGTGACAGGTGAGTGAGAAGTAGGAATGAGGAACGTGTGACTCAGGGTGCTTTTGTACATGCCTGTAAAGTCTAACATACACTTGTGCGAAAAAGAAAGTTCTCCTGCAGTCCTGTGGAAAGCTTACACCCTTACTGTTTCCATAGAAATTAAGAGGGTATTAGCCCTTTCCTCGTTTCTCATTTCTTTGCATGTTTGTCACACTTTGTAATTCAATTTAATTAATTAATTTTAATTAGGGAAACAGTTCTTCCATTTATGTGAAAAACATATTTGCCCTCTGGACTGACCATAACAGAAAAGCCCCTCCAGTGTGACTGAATTAAAAGAAATTCTGAACATCTTATTCTGTCAGAAAGCTCGTCTCAAATTGGGTCGTGATCCCAAATCTACAACCGAATTGCAGAAAAAGAAAAGAATCACGGTGTCATTACGGCACAGTCAAAGTCCAGACCTTAACTTTAGCCTTAGCCAAAATACCTCCACAATGATACGAGACAATGATGAAGTCATACAGAAAAGGATTCCATCATGCTATTTCTACTAATGCTGATTCTACAAGCTAAAAAAATCATGGGTTGTGCATTTTAACAGGACTTTAATGTGCCCTTTTATTGCAATTATTATTACTATGAATTATTTATTATAGTCATATATTATCACACAACAATGGAGCAGATAGCCATGTGGGAATATCTAAGTCAAATGGACTGCAAAACTAAGAGAACGTGCAGATAACATGTTCTGACCCAATTCAATTTTTCATAACTTTAAGGACAGTTATCAACAGCTACAGCAAAATTTAATGGCTTCTTTCTTTCCACTAACTTTTGTTTGTGCACAATCTTGCCAACAATCACAGAGACAAACAAAAGGCTCTGGTAAAATGCCCATGCCTTGGCTCTCCACTTGGCAGATGAACAATAATAATAAAAAAAAAAAACATAACAAATAAAATGCTGCTTTGTGTGATGTCACAGCCTGTTGCAAATAATCATCCTCTATTACTCTTTATATATATATAATTATACTCTGCTTAGTTTATCACTTACCAAATGTTATTGAATTTCACATGCATTTCATGCACCTATGTTCTGTTACATTGCCTGTATATCCTTATAAATGAGGGTAAATATAAAGTAAGTGCTACAAGAATAAGCTGCCATGAACCGCAGCTCTTCAAACTCTTTCAGCAGTCACCTCAGCTCTTAAGGAATTGAAAGGTTTGTTAATGACAGCAGAGGAAGTGAGAAGGAACATAGAAAGCGCACAGGAAAGCATAATGAAAAGCACCCTCAGAAAGAAACAGAGCGGCAGAGAAGAAGGTGACAGAGTGGTAGAGTGAGTGGGAAATGCTGGGACATTTGACAGGTATGGTGAGAGTGTTTGGTCCCTTGATGTTTTCCTGGTATAATTGGATGTGAATGCGCATATCTTGTATAATGGCTAAGTGAGAATGCACACGTGCGCACACAGGCTCATAACAGTTTTAGAAGTATGAAAGCGGTTCATCTAAATAATAAATAAATGGCGTGTACAGAATTGCCTGCGCACAATTTTGATGTGTAAATTTGTGCGTAGTGTAGGTTACACTGTACATCGTCTACCCATGTAACTTGGATTATATACTGTATCGAGGCTGGAAGACATGCAAACGACCTGCAATGTGGAACTGTGAGTTCACAAGCACCAAGGCTCCAAGGAGCTGTGCCTCTGCCGGAGACGGATACAAACTCTTCTTTCTCTATCATCTCTCAGCAAAAGAACATCATCCACGGCACTTGTGAATGAATACGGGCTGTTTGGAGATCTGTTCTCAACCCCGGGAGAAAATTAAATTCTACGGTATGCTATACAGCACGCTGTTGCAGAGAAAAACAAGATAAGCGTATGATTTCAGTTCGACGTTAACAATATTTATAGCTGGTCCAGTTTTGATTAAAAGTGCTTCCTAATGCAATCGTTTCTTTTTCCGATTTGTCCATTCGTGAACTTCATCTCAAGTAAAAGGAAACTGGAAAGACAGAAAAAAAGAAGTTTAACATTATGTAAATCCACCTGGAACATAAGCGAAGATCTTTCAGTGATAAAGTGACTGACAAAAAAAAAAAAGATCAGTGTTCAGTCTGTCTGCTAGTAATGAGCAACAATGAGAAAACATTATGTGTAACCAGATTGTGAGTATCTATCCGTAGTGTAAGATGACTCCCCTGAGCGGCTGCGATTTAAGTATCCACCGATCAGTCAGGTGTGAACTGAACTGCACATTTTATTTTGGGACTGTTTAAAGCTACTGTGCTTGTGCTTAATGCGTGTTTGTGTTATAAATGTCTCTGTGCAAGCATGAATATCAGATTGCGACATGTCGCATAATTATGCTCAACACCTTCTAGCTGCTGTAAAAAGGACTGTTGTAATTAATGACAATGATAATCAATGATTGAATTAAATTGTGAGAAATAATGATAATTAAAAGTGACAGGTTTTGGCAAAAAAACAAAAACAAAGTAAAAACAAAAAATCTAAACAATTTGTTTAGGATTTTTTTTTAAGTTATAGTTTGAATTAAAATACAAGGGTTACCATGTTTTTTTCAGAGCATCAGTGGGTTGAGTTTCCTATCTGAAGATTCTCATGACCATAAAAATCCAGACAATTCACACAGGACAAGATAGCTGTGTTAATTCCAGAAAAACCCTTTGACTTAAATACTTTTTTTAGTGTAGCTTTACTACACTGGTATTAATTTTTTGGTCTCATATAATTCATATAGATTTTACGTTTCATATTAGGCTATACAATTCCTAGTTGCATGAATTATACAAGTAAAAATGTCATTTGTTCACCAGCTATTAACATTTATAAATCTATGTGTAAAATGTATGTTATTTATCAGAACATGTTGTGAAAGCTAATTTTAGTTACAAGACGTCCCCCAAGTATTTGTTTCAAGACTGCTTAAAGTGTTGCACGCTCTGAGCAATGTGCATTGCTAAGAAGGAGTAAAAGTTTGGTGCTGTGCACACTGTCCTACTGCTCTGGGTTTTATTAAAGACAATCCTATCCAGAGAAAGCGCAGCCTGCCACACATCCACTGTCTTAACCAACTTTTTTAAAGTTAGAAAAAAAGTAGTTTTTATGTTTAAAAAAAACAAAGCTTAACAAAGAGTGGCAACACAGATCATGATCTATGACTTGATAACAGACTTGAGTTGACCATCTCACTATCCTGTCATTTAGCGGCTAATTCATTCATGTATTGAATTTTGAAAACCAATATATTGACTTTATACGACTTTTTATAGGCAAACCTTCTCTCCACAGTGATTGACTGCAGCCAGCACATGCTCAAGGCGTTCATGAAAACAATGTGTTCATCGCTCATCAGATTAGTCCCACTGGATTTTCAGCATCGTACCAGAGGGGAAAATCACCTTGTTGCATCACCCAAAGCAGCAAAATCAGCTAACTACTCTCCTCTTGGTCAAGTATTAAGCCTGTCTGCAAAGAAGTAAGTAAATTATTAAAATGTTGTGTGAAAAACTCAAGAACGCACCATTCCAAGTGGTTTCCCATCACCTCCTCTGCTTTTGGTTTTGGTTTTCGATTTGTCTTATGCTGCTGTCAAAACAACAAAAGTAAAAAGATGGATGAAACTCCATTTGTCTGCCCAGCCAGTTTTCATTTGATGGCCTTTCTATTCCAGATTGCATCAGGAGTCTCAGAGGATAAGGCCTCCATCAATATCGCCATAACAGTAACAGGGCCATTTGTTCTTCTTCAAGTGTCTTACATTTCAGGTATATTAAAAATGAATGGGTTGTGATTAGATATTATGGAGAAAATAAGACATGTTTTTACTGTATAATGTGTCTGCTTTTCAACAGTCCCCCACAGTCCTGATGGTACCTTGAATAAAAATAGTCACAGTTACACTGAAAGGCTCCCTTGTGCCAATATTTTGGTGAATTTTAGTTTTTACAGTGACGTTTAGCTTCCTCTCTATACGCTAGAACTTTGAAAAATGGCCTAATAGAAGCTCTAGCGCTTTGAATGTGTTCAATCTTTAAATTGTACAGTCATTTACCAATCGGCCAGATCTGTAGAGGTGATGGCTTTAGTTTAGAAATAATTAAATAATTTCTTATGTATTTTTCTCCTATGTTTGCTATAAAATGCCCTTTAAGTACGTTTGTTTGTTAAAAGGGAAAAAATACAAATAAAAAGAGATTTGCAAAAAAGAAATAATGAAATAATTTGAAACAAAAATGAAAAGGGTATTTCTAGCTTAGTTGTTTATATCCCCCAATTAAAAATTTGTCATAGCACTGAATAGCAGGAGAGTTTTTTTTGGTTTGTTTTTCTTTTAATAATTATTAGTGTTTTATTTGATTGTGTTGATTTGTATACTTGTATACTTTTAGTTGTGTACTTTAAGCAATTAGTCTGCAACAGCTGTAGAAGAGAATTATGCCTTTATAGTATGTGAAATAGGTAACAAATAATAGCTGCCATACATCACTGGGAATCTAATGGTGAATACTTAATGATGGATATTTTTAATCTTGTATCCTGTTTTCAACAATCGTAGTTAAATCTTTACACCAGGTAGCATAAAAGTCCAAATTTTGTCCTGTTTTGTTTTTTTTTTTCCTTTGGAGCAAAAGCCACCTGGTTTCACTGTTTCTCGGCCACTGATAACCCTGTTATCTGTGCTTCCCTGCTATGCCAGGGGCCCATTCTCTTTAATACTTTGCCCGGCCTATTAAACAGACAGCACCCTCAGAGTTAGCCAGGAACTCAGAGAGCCATGCTGAGGGGACATGGTGACTGTCACTTCAAATCATCAAGTGAATAGAAAAATGCAATTTCTTTTATAATGGAAGCCTTCAGTAAGAAATGATGAATGATTCTCATGCTTCTTTAAAAAAATTTCAGCAGGTTCCAGCTGGGGCAAATTCAGTGAGCTAATATTCAAAGGCACCCGGCAAGACTGCAAATTTCTGGCATTTGCAGCTAGAAACAATTTAAATTTTTTTGATTAAAGTAAGTAAACGTTGGTGACTGTAAGTCCCTGTAATGTTCCATCTACGCATGATAAATGTAGACGAATGAAAACATGCTTCACTGGTTTGGTGAATTCCCCTTTTTTTATTTATATGTTTAACCTTTTTCACAACTATGGTGATAATACAAACAATGAAGCCTGTCAAGCAGCTGTAAGTACTTCTCTGAAGTAAAATCTTACCTCTCAGTTTTTTTTTCATCAAAACATTTTACTTGTTGCACATCACAACAAGTGAATCTGTATTTCTGCTTTGACCGTTTTGACAGAAGTATTTCTCTGATATTTTGTCCTGATCTTAGACGATAATAATGTCAGCGCTGACCAGAGTGGATGATTTGAATCTCACTCTTCACTCTGATTGCCCACACAAATAGAAGATTTGGGGGGATGCTTGTGTTATTGCTTCTAAAACATTACTCCCCCCCAAATAAAAGGGAAAAAAATCTCTTTGACAGAATTACTGGCTTTGGCTGAGATCTTCTGTGAAAGCCGACCGAGTTGCTTTGTCTCCCTCTCCACGTTGACAAGACAGAAAAGCTGCTCTGATTCTCTACCAAGGCCAAATATGTTAACAAGGCAGCAAACTCCAACTTTCTGGGACCACCTCCAAACTGTTCTTGGCACCAATCCAGTGTTTGCCTGCATATGTTCTGTACAGATGTTAGACCTCTGACTATAACCATAACTCAACTATATTACCTATACTGTTAACTATCATAACAGGGTATTCTCCATTTCAACTAACGTCTTTGCACACAGACATATCCCAATGTTTCATTCAAAGGCAACTGTGTGCCCATAGACAGACACACTTGACTCACCATGTCTGACATAAAGATTATTTCTGGATTTGTCCTGGAAATTTAACATTGAATTGTTTCACTACAGGTGATATGTATTTGTAGTTGGTTTTGTTGAAAATGAAACTACATTATTTGTTTGCTTAAAAATCTAATATTCTCAAAGGCAAAGCTTTGACGCTCATGTGAAAAGAAAACGAATGGAAGACAGATAGATAGATAGATAGATAGATAGATAGATAGATAGATAGATAGATAGATAGATAGAGAGATAGACAGACACTGTGAATGGTTACTTTCTTTCATTTCCCCTTCTTAAGTTCTTTTGAGGTTTCTTTCATTAACCTCAACTTTTTCCCCTCAAGCTCCTCTTTTTTATCCTCCAGCAAACCTCACTGTCTCCCTTGCGCCTAATTTGCTCCACACTGTAACCTAACTTCACCCCTGCTTTACATTCTTTTTCCTCTAGCTACATAATACATTCTTGTCTCGCTGTTTTCTCTCCTGTCTGACTGATGATGTTGTTCAAATGATGCAAGATTGCTGCAGGTGTGCAACACACTGTCTTTAGGGGGCTGATCAGCTTTGTTGTTGTTCGTCTTAGTAGGCCTACAACAGTTTAGTTTTCCATCTGTGCACTTCTGTTTATGTCTGTCTCTCTGCAAATGCTGAGTCATAAGTTCAGAATGTTTGGGAGCCTCTCCTACCCCCACTCTCCAAAGATTTCTGTCTTTTTTTTTTTTTTTTTACTATCTTCTCTCCAAATCCAACTTTCTTA
>VURO01028098.1:24119-45516 GCA_015108175.1 Pelvicachromis taeniatus
CCACATTGGCGTAGCCTCTCCTAAGGCAAAGATTGCCACCTACGAGAACTTCACCATCAATGTCTCTCCACGCATTAAGCATGTGGGTGAGCTGTCTCTGTATATATTGAATGTAGGTGGAAAGCACAGATTATTCTCAAGGCATCTGTTCTGCGTTGAAGAGAATTAAATTACGAATGGCACAAAAGGCACAGGCTCGCTGTGCCACATTTGCTTCTTACACTTACAGAATAAGTTAAAGGTTTGGGGGATTATTATCATACATGGAAGCAACACTGTTATAGTTTCGTTAGTTCTGTTGCTGCACAGACCTGCTGATCAGCTGCCGCCTTTATGTGAGGAATTTTTGTTGTTCTCCTTGTGCCTGTGTGGGTTTTTTTTTTTAGGTGCTTGGATTTAATACACAGTGCATAGCCATGCGTGCCAGGCTAATTCTAAATTGGCCATTGGTGTGGATGTGAATGTTAATGATGGTCTGCTTCTTTATGTTATCCCTGTCATGGAATTTACTCAAGCAACTCTTACTGGATACCCGGAGAACAAAATAATGACGATACACAAATTCAACAGCGAACAACAGATAATTGTTATTCTGTCGTTGTGAAAACATCACGAGGGGTCACCGGCAGTAGATCTAGCAATGTTCTTTAATTGATTTCTCCTGTAAACTGATCCACAAAGGAAAACTGCATCCTGCAAAAACAAAGCTCCCGAGAGCTGTGCGAGCAATTACAACACTAAAACTGCTGACACCGTATCTATACATCTTTGGGCAGGTAGGTATGAGATTCAAATGCACTGGAGAAAAACACTGTATGTACAATGGCCTATACTGGCCTCTTGTCCTTTAAGACCTGTCTCTAATAGAGGTTTCAGGTGATTTTACAAGTTTTCAGACAGATGAGAGGTTGGATGCATTACAATATATGTGGATTAGTAGGCTTTTTTTCTGGTATATATTGTGCAAAAGTAATTTATTTTTGTGAAAAGAAAAAGTGTTTTCACAAAAAAGTGTCAATCATAGTTAACTGAAAATGGCAGTGTACTAACAAAAGTAATAAAGTAACGGCAGCAGCATTGAACAATAAATATAGGTAGATTATTGGCTTATTGATTAAGAAATTGTAAGCATACTTTGTCTTCATTTAAATCTAATTTTAATGTAGAATGCAAATTTTACATTCTAAATTGCTATTATGTTAGAAAGTTAAAAAAATACTGCAATTTTTTACTATTGCTAAACTAGTAAAAATATGACTGAAGTTGTAATCTACTTAAAGTAAAAAGTATAATCATATCTGATGTCTCGCATTTATGACATAGATAAACTATGTCTGACAATAAAAAACAGCATTTGATTAAGAGGCAGAAAAGCTGGAAAGCAAGCTGAGTAGCACTGCACTGTGCTGGCTAGCTCCAGCATCTCCAAACCAATGCTTACCAATGACTGTCAGATAGAGTTTAACAGCGTGTAAAAATATCTCGGATAGAAATGTAGAAAGTGTATTCGTAATCAAATCCCTGCATATTTGACATTCAGTGCCAGTGTAAATTAATTCAAGTGTGCAGCAAAAGTGGGTTGACATATTAGAAAACACTGCATAGATTAATGTTCATACAGTCAAACCCATCATTATTTATATGTAACACCTGAGCTACAGTTAAGTTGTTAGTATCTCAAAGATACTTCAAAAGGTAAATCTGAATCTTCAAACGTGCATTTTCAAAGTATAAAGAACTACAGACTGGTGTATCCTAAAAATCCAGGTGCCTCAAGCATTAAATACAACACATGAAACTTTTTGCTCTCTGGGCTGCTGCACTCTGGCCTCTCCGTGTTCCCTGCAACATCAAAAAGGCATTGCTCTGTTTTCACATTGTATTGAATGCAGACAATCTTTAGGTTCGGGGGAACGGGATAAAAGCTGCTGGGGGATTTTTGATCAGATACAGCATCAGGAGCGAGAACTGTTGAAGTCAAACTGAACATGAAACATTGCAGAACAGCTGCGAAGTGACATGGATTTGAACTAGGAGTTGTGTGTAGCGCAATCAAGTCTCTGGTAAGGTTAGCTAGAGGACACCTTTTTCAAAAATTCGCCTGAAGAGACAGGAGAGACCAGAGGATAATCGGTGAGGTTACAAAAGTTTGTGGGAGAGTTGGGGAGGATCGTGGTTGTGGATAAGGGCAAGGGGTGTCATCAACTTTCTCTTCAACCCAGCTGACAAAATACTCTGTGGAATAGAATAATAGCTTCCTGATGGTAGAAGCAGAGAACTGGGCATCAGTGTCCACAACTTCAAAGGCTTTCTGGACCATGGACTTTTTCCAAATGTTAATGCTATACAAAAGTCTATATGTAAGGTCTTTTAAGGGGCTGCAATGGGAAATAACATGCTATATTGGCCTAGGCTTTAAAGAACTATTGAAAATCTATATCCTGTGTGCACTCACCTTCAAAGGTTCTTTATAATGGTTTTAAACTATACATTTTGTACTTTTTATACTAATAATATAATGTACACATATATAATATTCTTATTCATAATTGCTGCTATTCCAATAGTAATGTGCACTAATAATGCATGCATCACACTCACAATCTCCACTCTCTGGATATTCTTCAAAGCATTTGAAAATGTTTTAAGATACACTATGAAAGGGAGGCATTATTTCTACTAAATAAAAGAAAAGCAACTGATGATAAAAACGTTAACCAGATCCCAGATATATGCAGTTATTCCTGTTAACCTAAGAAACAGGCTGACAGTTGAACATTAAGCCTGTCAAGGCATCTTTGGTAAGTCTTCATTACAAAGAATAGCTGATCTTGTGTGACTGAAAAGAGTATCTACCTGTTCAAAATATACCCGAGATATCCTCCTAGCAATTACAGTAGCAGCTGCCATAAAGCCCCCTTAAAGTGTCAAGTTTATAAAAGCAGTCCACAAAGGAAAACTGTGGCATTAAATGTTAAAATAAACACTGCCATCATCATCTGATCCAAGCGCCAAAACATGTGGTGTGACGGATTAAGCTGAATTAATGTGACTGGGTGAATCTGTGTGTGTTTTACGAGAAAGGCTGAGGTACTATTCATAGTCTATTCATATTTAGCATTTTCATATTTTCATCTCAGGTGGACTAATAACTTCGCAATACAAGGGGGATATCTGTGGTTTTACTGTGGTAACCTGGTGCATTTTGAACTCAGTTTTTTAAAACATGGTGCTCAGAAGTTCATGAACTATCCTAAGGGGGCTCTGAGAGTAACTGTGGAGACTCAGGAGTGTGTGTGTGTGTGTGTGTGTTTGTGTGTGTGTAGCAGGGCTGATAGCAGACTAGACTGACACTGGGGGCTGATAGCCAGAGTATAAACCACTGACTCTGTACCTGACATACACACATGCGCACACAAAAAAGGGGCTGAAAGAAGGACAAAGCCTAAGGCTCTCAGCAGGGAATCCATCCTTCGAAAGATGGATTTCAAAGTGAAGGCACCTTGTTCTCTCTATCTTTCTCTCCCTTATCACCTTCTTCTTCATCCCTCTCTTAGGACTCCAAGGTAAAAAAAAAAAAAAAAAAACTTGCACTTCAGCAATTAAGAAAAGATTCTGTCTTTCAATATACATGCATGTATACATGCATGTAATAAGCATATAGTAACATGTTGTTTCGGTACTCTATCTGGGAACAATTGCGTTCTTTTAATGGCAATTGTTGACTGCAACTACATAATCCAGATAGAGCAGATAGTTGCTGTTGCCATAGCAGACCAAAAATTGTACAAGCAAGAAAAAAAAAACTAAAAGAGAGAACCAGCTGGGTACACAGATGACAGAAACGAATAGGGCCATGTAAGAAACTGGAAACACTGGTCTCCTGCACATTAACGTTTTATGGAAACAGACTTGGTATACACACAAAAACACACATTTATGCAAGAGTATCCTTATGAAAGCCTTCGACAATAACGCTGGCAGCGCTCTAATTGCCAATTAACTCAGGGTCACTGCTGTTATCTCTGAATCATGCCAGCCTCTCTGCTTTGCCCCCTAGTCTTCTTCAGGAAGAAAAAAAAGGAACTCTACTCCTTCTCCTCATGTGCAAACTCAAACTGAAGCTGTGTTTAATTTGTTGTAGTTCTTTTGAAACGCTGTGCCATAGCAAGGGACAAAACAACAATAACAAAATGATTATCGTTTAGTGTCACCACTACAGGACTGTCTGGGCTCCTGCTCACCTTGTCTAGCCTGAATTCTGTTTTTCTGCTGCCACTAAATCACCTTAACCCTCTCCCAAGAACACGCATTGCAGCCCATTATGAATACGCGCACACACAAATACGCACACGCAAAAAACAGTAAGCCACTAAATCACAGACAACAAAAGTGACAGGATAGCTAATCTAACTGTAAACACATTTTCAGTTAATCCCGAAACAGAAAAAGCCCTTAGAAAGCGCATAATAGTAATTGGAAGGGGGAAAAAAAATCACCTCTGGAGAGACAGAGCTTGCGGTGAGAAAATGGATGTTCGTGTTAATTCAAAATATCATAAACTCACATTTCGAATCACAAATATACACCTACACAAATGCACAAGGCTTCAAATTTAGTGGTCTCTACACTTATCAACAAACCAGTTATCCAGTAGCTTGAGTTTTTAGAAACACATATGCATATGACCGTGCAGTAGGTTGAGGCCAGTCCATTTATTTTTATTTAACCATTAGCACAAAGATGATGATTTAAAAGTCCATCTCCCTCGGTGAAACGGGAGAAATATTCTGAAGCAAAAGTAATTATGATTAAATACAAACTTTTTGATTATAGGTGATTTGTAGCATAGGTGTTATTGCTGATGTACAATAACCACATTATATAAAAGTTATACATTTATTTTAATGTTACTGAGTGAGACATTTGTATTTGATCCCAAAGTAAAACATGAAGTGGTACTTGGTGGAGAAACCCTTGTTGGCAAGCACAGTGGTAAGATGTTTGCATACATCTTTACAGAAACTCTACATTTTTTAGTTTCTTGGTTGCTATTTGGCAACTTGTGGTGCTCGCTCCACACATTATTCACAGGACTGAGGTCTAGAGACTTGGCTGCTAATTGACCTTAATATAACTCCTTGTTTTAGCCACTCATTTGTTGCCTTTTAATATTTTTGGGCTCATTGTTATGCTGCAAGACCAATCTACAACCCATCTGGCTAAAGATTAGCTCCCGGATGCAATGAAGTCATCAATCTGCAATCTAGTCTCTGACGTCTTTTGACAGCTCCTTAGTCTTGGCCATTTCCATTCCAGAGGTTGGAATGGAAGAAAGTGATTCTGTGCAGGTGTACTTTATACATAGAACAAGATCTGGAGTATCTGTAATTGATTGATGAATTAGGAGAATGATTGTAATCTGTGTGCAAATGTGTGGGATATAGGATTTGGGCTGTGTTGTAGGGGATTAAATTCAGTCAATGACATGCAAATCAATTTACAATGTAATCAGTTTTTTCTGGATTTTTAATTGATATTCTGTTGATTCAGTTGATATCTTGGTACACTCTTGACCCAGAAGAGAAAGCAAAAGAAATAGCCCAGTGATTATTTTAGATAAATGATGAATTTATTTATGTTTTTTTTAGTTTTGTCCACATAGGCATTAATATCTATGTAAGTGCATGTGTGTGGTTTTTCACTCTAAGTAGCCATTATCCAAGGATGCAAAATATCTCGTGGCTTAGACCTAAAAAGGAACATCATGGTAAATGTTGTAAAGTAGCTTTCTTTTAAGTATGCTGTTTAGTATTTCATAGAAGTTCTTTAAACACCTCTAGTCTTAATAGGGGGCTGGTTGGGAGGAGGAATAGCTCACATGGGAGTAAGTAAAGAGGGGAAGGTGGTGGATTGGACCAGACAGGAAAAATCGAGGTATTAAGGGCAGTTATATCATGAAATGGCTTTTATAGAGGGGTAATGAGTAAATAGCTCTGTCTATATTAATTTTTCTCAACCTGTTTCTTTTTAAATGCATAAACTCATGGTCTTTCCCTCTGATCAATGTCATTTGTGAGAGATAGAAAAGGTTAAAAGGATCAGCTGTTTTACTTCTACCCCCTTTTTTCCATTACATAGACAATATTTACTGTTATCCCAACTGGACAAATCATAATAAATATCAAAGCTGTAATGACGAGATTTTTAGACTTTCACTTTGTGTTAAAATTATATTTGCAGATCACTGAAGCTGCCTCCGTTATTCCCTGCTATTAACCTTCCTGATCTTCAGATCTCGACTGAATCAAAACAAAGGTTATATATATTTGCTGAAACATCTATTCGTATTTTCTGCTCATGTGGATAGCCTCTGGCCAAGGCAGGCAGACAGAAAGCAAGACACGTGTGAAGTCTAGAAAGTTTGCTGGTGGCAAGAGTGAAACCCCACCAAGAGCTACACAGAAGGCCCAGGTATAGATTTGACTCTCCAGAAACTATGCATGAGATGTCATTGAGGACAAACACTCTGTAGGTGGCATTGTAGTGTAGCACTGTCAATTCACAGTAAGACGCTTCCTTGGCTGGTCTCTCTGTGTAGCTTTTGAGACCTCTACCTGTGTGAATGTTCTTGTAGATATTCTTGCTTCCTCCCATACACCAAAGTTTCCCAAAAGCTTACCCCAGTGCAGGTCATAAAGGGAACTAGACCTGTTTGAGCAACCGTTCTCTTTTTTGGGGGGGTGATGCATCCTGAAAAAGTTACCATGTTTCCCATGAACCATGTTCTTTGTTGATAGAGAGATAGGAACAGGCTTAAAGTAAACTGACCTAGAAGTTGTAACAAGCTGCGAGCTAGTTAACTGGGAACCAAAATACTCAAGAGGGTGCTGTAAAAATCAAGCAAACAAATAGTTAGTTGATTAGGTGGAAAAAGTCTTATGACGAGGGGGCTGGACAACTAGATCAATTTTAACCATGGTCTTCACTGTGACAAGCCACTGGGAGGCTAGGAAGTCATGAGGTCTGTGAAAGAAAAGAAAATAAAAAGACAGCAACAACCATCCAAGGAGTGAACCACAGTCTAAATATATTTCTTTCTGCTACAATAGTTGCCATCAGTATGTTGGTTGTTCTTTGAATTATAATTCAAAAAAAGATTTCAGCTTCACTACATGAAAGACAGATGGAAATAAGAATACAGGTGGTGTGAACATTGGCTGGCAGGACACACAGCTAGAGATCATTTTACTTTAGTTTAGTCTGTAATAGATGTAATTGATGTCAAATTATAGAGCCACGCAGATAAGAAAAAGCTCAGCATCCATGAAAAGTGTCTCGTGGTGTCTGTGAGCTCTGCACAAACTGTGTGTCTTCTGCTATTAAGACATTGCTATTTAAGGTATTTTCTAAAACAATTCTATTTTTTGGTGAGCTGAGTGGTGAAGATCACCTGTTCAATACCAGGAGGAGACAGAAATCCCTTGAGGTTGCGTCAGGAAGGGCATCTGGTGGAAAAATCTGCCAAATCAAACATGCGGAGCTACCTGCTGTGGCAACCCCTTGTGAATAAGGGAGCAGCTGAAAGTAGCTTTAGCTAGCTGAGTATTTCACAAAGAGGGCAAATTTCAGACTTGTTCTGTGTTGCAAGTGATATGAAGATGTTACTTGGTCTAACTGTTACAGAAATGTAACTAGGGTTCTCATTCTGACAATGACACCATGCTTAAGTAATAGAATTATTTAAACATATTGTAATTTATAAATTACTCCATAAATAGTCATTTATGAAGAGACGTGTAGCCATGAAAGCAATCATGTTCTGCTGGTTCATATTTCTAGTATGTCAATATATCAGTTGATACATTCATCACAGCATTTTGCTCTACAACACTCATTTTCATCATTTTTATTAAATTCTTTTTCTGCTGGGGACTTTCCTTGATAACACTTGTTTTCTTTTTTTTCATCTTTTTTTTGCACAATGTAGACAGTGTCTGGCATGTTTAGGTATAGTTTTGTCTTTTTATGAGGAATGACATAAGGAATGAGTCTAATATCTGACCTGATATTCTCGAAGGTCAGCATGTCAAGATGATCCTACACACAAAGCGCTCCATAAGTGTTTCAAGCCTTTTATGGTGCTCTTGTGCTTAAGAGACATTTTTCTTTATATGAGGGACATGCACAGATCTGATGTGGTACGTTTTCCCTTTTTTCTTTCATTTAATTAATTCACAGTGGTACATGGTGCCGCATAGGCAGACTGGTGGGGGATACTCCAGAGAAATTTTAACCAGCTATGAAAGAACTCTTCTTCACACATATAATAAATGATTTGCACATAATTGTCATGAGAGCACACTGTTTTCGTATTTCCATTTTTAACACACTAGAAGAGCACAATCAGGATTTTAGTCTTGAAGTCAAATGTCTTTAACTAGCTGTGAAAACTAAACTTACTAAAGGGTCTATTTAGTGACTGTTAAAAATATTTAAATTGTCGAATTTGTAATGAAAATGTATCAATGTCGATGTTTACGTTTCAGTGTTTTGTGAACAAAAAATTGTTCTATCTTATAGTATTCCTGTTTCAAGAAGGCAGGCAACTGAGTGGATTTGTGTATGAATTAATATGCTCAGAAAGAGGCAAATCTTTAACCATCGTTTATAATTTTATATTGCAGACACGTGATCGCAAACAACATGACATCAACTTGTCTGCCATTTTTGATGCATGACACTTATCTTGGCAATGTAGAGTGAAATGAATAATAGACCACAGGTGCTAAAAAAAAATGTCTATTCCGTGACTGGTTGTCAAAACATCCCTTGCAATTGCTGTGTTCACTAGCAGATTGCTGTAGTTTGCATGAAAGATGCCAACTTGTCTAAAAACATTCACCAGCTACTCTCCAAGCAGTTGTGAAAGTGTGAAAAATAAAACTGGTGCAGCACCATTGTTACAAGTGATTGCAACAAGCAGCGTGATGTCACGCTGCCTTGTGGTATGACTTGGCAAGGGTCAAATGGTTTCACAAACATGCTAATCTGAAAATGCTGTTGAAATTGTCTGTTTTGTCCAACCCCACATGGCCAGAGTTGATGGTCCTTTCTTCATTATCTGAATCATTTCTGTGAAGGCCTTCCTTGCTAATGAGTCAAAGAAGCTATTAAAAGTGTCATTACACTAAATTCTATCTTCTCTGCATTACATATATTGGCCAGAGTGATTAGTAGGAGACAGTACATCTTCTGACTAGATAAATCACAAGTAATTTGCTCATCTTTACTTGCGTCTTCCCCCTCTCTTTCAACACATGTCTGTGCATGTGTAGAAAAACATATGGAGAGCTAGTGAAAACAAAGCCAGGAGTTAGTTGCCTTGCAGGTTGGTCTCCCATCAATTTCCCTTCAAAGAGAGCAGATTTATCCACTATGCATAAATGAAGAAAAACTGATGACCTTTAAGCTTTACAATCATTAACCTTTGTTAACAGGACACAGACATGCCTGTTATTATGACAGAAATTACATACTGTATATCTGCTAGTAGTGGCCTGTCACTTATAAACGCCCGTTTCTAATAAACGCCGGGTTTGAAAACATGTCACAACAAATAGAAGCCGATCTCCAATAGTAGCCGGGCGACCTTCGACCCGGAAGTTCCTCCGCGCTGTCTCCTCTCGCATCTCAACACTCAGCCAGCTTTTTCCAATCAGCCGTCATCTACGACCAGCGGCATTTAAGCTGGATGCGACCGTCAAAGTGGGATTATTACACTGAACTGGAACTGTCGGCTAGCGAACTTGCTAACTGTGATTTTCTGGTCTTTTACTTCCTCTCCAAGAGAGTCAGGCAGAGAGAAGTTTTGGGGAGCACCACTTGTGCACTGGGCTATCACAGACAAGGAGACACTTGGGAGCAAAGGAGGAGCACAATTGGGAACTGCATTATTTGTGAACTGTTGGAATACGTTTTGGAGCACTGTAAGTAAACGCAACGTCTTTTCACCTCAGTCTAAAAACCGCGCCTGGGTCCTCGTTCCCTCTCACTTCTGTGACAATTCAGTCTGAAAAGGGAATAAGACCCGGTCTCCAACAACCGCCAGTATCTTTTAAACGCCGGGTCAGCCGAATATTTTTTTTGAATAAATGCCGGGGATACTATTGGAAGATATACGGTATTACTAAAGTTTATAATCAAGCTAGCTTCCTGAGACGCAGTAGCCAACCCGGCCACAAGATGGCAGTAGGTTTTTGAGTAATGGAAAACTGGCAAAACCAGATTCTTCATGGGACAGACCCATGTGACTCACTTTGGTATGTCATTTAGATATCACTACCTTGACCAAATGGTCATGCTCTAATGTTGTGTATGCATGTGCAAAGACCTCTTTCACAGAATTATTAACATCAGTATTCAAATAACTGACAGGCACTGCTACCTTCAGTATTAACAGCTGTCTTGCTAAAGCAGAGGAAGGCCAAAAGTAGAACGGTCCAATCTGCATTGTCATATCAAAGCACAGCCTTGATCAGAATTAAGCAGTAACTCTGAGGCCACACAGTAGTTATGCTTGTTTTAACTTGTGTTTGGATTTTTCATTATTTTTTGTAGACGTAAAATCTTTTTTTCTATTTTCGTTTCACTTTCACCTTGTTCTTAATGCCATTAAATTATTTAATTTCTTTTAAATTTGCCTTGTGTGTTTTTAACTATGAAAAAAACTATTGTTGGTAAGAGATTTCGGAAGACTTCTGTTAAACAAAAATATGATATTAGATTTATTTGTTTTTAAAAAGCAACTTTCTCCTGTCGAATGTGCCCACTACAGATATGTCTTTCTTTCCTTGGCCTCAATTGTTTCTCCCATATTTGTGGATGAAGTTGTACAAAAATAAGTCTTTTGTTTCAAAATTGCATTTCACAAATTACACAAATACTGTCATTAAAGAGAACAACGTATGTTTGCGCACACACCCTCACATACACCCACACTGGGACCTCTGTTTTTCCTCTCCCATTGCTTAATTCAGTCGTTTTGGCTCTATTGAAGATCTAAAGAGATTGACTGAGCCACCTATCCTTAAAGCGATCACTGTGCTGTTGGATGTGGTTCTCAGTCACGCCTCCAGTAACACTGCTGATGGACTAAATCAATTAGATGGGCCAGTTGCTTATTTCTTCCACCTTGGATCCAAAGGAGCACAGTAGGGATTCCATCTCTTCTTCTTCCAAGGTGAGACAAATACACACAGAGACCCATAAGCACTGACTTACAAATCTGACATAACAAGAGCACTAGTGAGTCTTCCGAGGCAGTTTTCTTTTCTTTCTTTTTTTTTGTTTTCTTTATTCCATCGGCACCCTCCAGTTGAATTTGAAAGCTAAACCCTGGAATTGTTTATTAGCTAACAAGCTACAAACCAGCAAAAGCAAAGGAACACCACATACCAAAACCAAGCATGGCTCCATGAAGATGCGATGCTCACTCATTTAGATATGCAAATGCCAAAGCAAAAATAGTCTCTGAAACCGGCAGACCACAACAACAGGCTGTGAATAATGGAGACGTGTTCAAAGCCCTGTCAATATTTGTTCATACATTTAATTTGCTATTCCTGTTCGAATTTATTAATTGCTGCATTCAGTGTGCGTGGAGGCTTTGTTATTGTTGTTGTCCTTTGGCTGTTTGTCTGGACCAATTACGGTTGATCCTCCCGGGAGTAGACTGGACTCTTCAGATGTCTGCTATAATCTATTGATTCCTTTCATCTCTGGTTGCTGTTGCTGGTGTGCGTGTGTGTAGCTGTGTGCGCACGTGTGCTTATGTGCGTATGAGGGCATGTTTGTCAAAGACAGATGGGGGTGGGTGCTTGTGTCTATGTGTTGGAAATGAGTCGATCTCATTTACACTGGTCTCACCCGACAAGGGAGGGAGGGTGCCTTGTTCATGCATTTGTTGCCTCTCTGTTTCCTTCCTCTTCCTTTCGCTCTCTGTTTTCTCACATATGCTGGTAGAATTCTGTCATCACCATCCTCTGCCCCTCTAGTCGCTGTGGCTTACTTCATCTGCTATCATTACATTGTAACCCTCAGCCTTTGTCTGAAGATCTGTGCCTGTCAAAGCATTTCCCATTCGTTTTTATTTTATGGTTATTTTCTATTATTCTGTCTATTTTTGTTTTACAATCACTGACTCAGAATATCTGATTGTCTCACTCACTCACTCACGATTCCTCTATAGTCAGCCACCCTCATTTCTTATACTGACTGTTAGATATTGTTAACAGAAAAGTACACTTTCCAAAAGAGTGGGCATTAAAAAGGAAAATCTCTTATTTAAGACTTTTTCATATCAGCGTAATTTTTTTAAATCAACACTGGGCATTTATATCATTAATTTCTCTGACTATATTGGGGCTGCATAAGAAGAAGCTGGATAAATCATTCAAACAACAACAGAGCAGCTCCAGTGGAAATTAATCCACTGGAAATATGAATTAGCTTCAAAGCTTTTCAAGCCTTCACTGCAGTGGCTTCACTTTGTTGACACAATGAAGGTCAGCGGCACAACGCGATGAACTGCTGTTGAGGGAAATATGTGGGAAATGTTTGGACTTATGTGAGTCTTAAAAAATTAGGATTCATTCTCAATTTCACATATTTTTTTTCTGACTCAAAATGTGTAGAGTTGCTTTTCCCACGTGTTACAGCTGTAGCATGTAAAGTTTGAGGTATTTGTCTGGGTAAAGACTAAAGAAGTTCAACAAACAAGTAAAACAGGCTACACTACTTCATGAAGTTAATTGGCGCACAATCATATTGCTGTGTCACTATCGATAACATATACAACAAAGCCTCCTTGTGCAGGTTGCAACCAAACTGTCAAACCCTATGGTAAATATATTTCCTACATATTTATATCCAGTTTTAATTAGTTTTTGCTTTTTTCTGTGTGATAGTAATTTTTTTTTTCATTCAGCTAACTAAAATGTTTTGTATTAGTTTTAGTTAAGTTTAAGTTAAGTTGTGTGACAAATTCTACACCTATGTTTAACCACTACATAAATATTCTTGTACACAGCTGTCTTGCTGGCATGAAAGATGTTCACATACTTTAATCTCTTAATTATTCTGCATTTGATTCTTAGGAACTAAACAGAAGGATTACAACACCGTTCTCCAGCCTCAAATAGTTTAATGATACAACGAATCATAACCATTTTCCCACCTCTTCTTACCAATTGTTATTCCACCCACACATAATCTTTCTTTTCCTTGTAATACACTTACAGGGTCATAGAGATGATACATAAACATGACACATGTTTGATATTGGGACGGCTATTAGCAACTGTGGTGATTAGTCACCTTATATGTACACAAATGCACAGTTTGTGCTGTTTGTTTGCGCGTGTGTGTGTGTGAGTGGGTGTAGGTGCGTGCTTGCGCGTCTGCCTGTCAGTCTTCTTCTTGTCTCCTTCAGTTTGAGTGATTTGATGCGAGTGGACGGGTTTTGTCGCTACAGCAGATGATATGACTTTAAGTGATAAGCTCCCAGAGTGGAAAATCAAGCGCTGTCTGGTCTCTTTACCATGGTCATGATCCCATCACCTCACACTCATTATACAATTTAGAACAGCTATTTCGATCAATCACCACCCATTGTGGCGTCACTGTAGCAACCTTGAGTCTTGTAAAGCCTTGGCACTTTCTAAATGCAGTAACCACCTTAAAGAGACAGAATAGTAACCCAGTGATTCTGTCTTTGTACACTCTTACTTTTCTCTCCATCCCCACGGCTAGTTTTGTTTCTCAGGCAAAGGTGGTTTGAGCTGTGGGTATTTGCATGATTGTTTGCTATTGTTTGGACAGTCTGCATAGGCTTGGCACCTTCTTGTTCAAATAAAAGGCTTTCTTTGTGTCAAACACAATTAGAAATAAAAGGTAATACAATGCATGGTTGGTGTTTCATCAAATTTTAGGGAGTTTTCATTTTGACTACAGCCTTCTGACTTTAATTTCCCTCTGAAAATGTCCTTTTTTCATAAGGAAGTGGTAAATTTCAAGGGAGCTGCCTCCTTAGATTTTGACGTTTTATGTTGAGATAAGGTTTTGCTATTATTGTTAGATACAAAGCTGCATTAGCAGTAATTGCATAGTGCTGCTTAAAAAAAATCAGTGTGTACAAATGTTTTCTTTCATTACATTTTGAAGGCAAACAGAAAGAGAGAGGGAATCAAACACCTCGGGGCAGAACTTGCTTCTTCAGCATTAATAGTAAAACAGCTTTGTAGCAAAGCAAAGCACCATTTTTAGACTGTAATTAGAGATACTTTAATCACTTCTGCCTGCGCTCGCCATTTGTTTTTCTGTGTGTGTGTGTGTGATATTCTTTTCCACTTTATGAAAAGCAGCAGATAAGTTGTATCCTGCCTTACAGGCATCAACATCTGTATATGCATTCAACTGTGCTTTGTGCACGCTATTTCTAAACAGCATTCTCATATGTACTTTTACTTTGCTGGAAAATTAGGATTGTAAGTGATTTAGTGTCAGTCTGGGAGAAAATGAAGAGAATAAAAGGTGTAAGAGGAAAACCAACACAAAATTGAGGAAATGATGAGAGAAGGTATATGACCACAGGGTTCCCCTCAATAAATGGAGAATGGGTCTTATTTCAAGCTAAGCCAGAGTTGAAATAAAAATAAAAGATGGTGAGGAAAGGAGTTTTCATAAATCAGGTAATATGATATTAATGTGATTTAGTGAGCACTTGTAGCTTGTGCAGTACTTTGTTTTAATGGTGACCAAAATTTTGCTAATGAGAAGTAGAAGGGGGTAGAGGAGGAAGTGAGCAAAAAAGGGGGAGATATTATTAAAGCTACAGTAGACTTTGACACATGAATACCCCCGGAGAGTTCCTTGAGTGTCCTACTTAACAAGGTCAGGTTCACTACTGATTACATTCCCCTCATGGATCTTCCCTTGGTGATACACAGGGGTAGCAAAGCACCACTTGGACAAAGTCTGTTACTGAGTCAGTTTCTCCAGAGTGTCAACTTTGGCAGTCACTTAAAGCCCCTCAGGTAAAAAATTGAAAACAGTTTGAAACAAGTTGCAAAGTACCAGCAGCCATTTGGTAACCATACGACCATCACCACATGTACACCGCCTAAGAGGTTAGATTAATTTGTGAGTTTGGGTTTCCTCCTCGTTAGCCAGCACCTCAACCAGCCCATTATTAACCTATGACCAAAGGATACCACCAGGTTTCAGGCTGCCTAAAGGAGTAAACCATGATTATTTATAGTTCAGTAGTGGGTGGAGAAAGACATTAACTCTGCATTAATTCTCCATATCCACAAATATATTCTGCATATTTTGAATTTCATACATTTGATAAGGGTGATCACAGTTTTCTGGCAATTGTTGGGATTTAATTTGGACAGCATCATCTCAGGTAATGAAGTGAAAAAATGTAGAAAGAAAGGCTGGATTCTTAAAAGCGTTTAGTTATGCTTTTGTCTCATGTTTGGCGTGCTACTGAGTGCCAAATAAATAACTTTACTGCTCACATTACTTGCATCATATGTGAAGAAAAGGGTCTACAGTTTTGATAAGGCTTGACACATCTGATTAATTCCTATGATAATAGTGTATAATTACATTTAAAGTCTGCAAAAAGTTACAACTGACAAGCGATTGTTTTTACAGGCAGCAGTTAGTATGATCTTTTATCTGACGCATTAAATGTATGAGCAACCATACTGTAGGTTTGAAGACCCCGTCCAGCTGATATCTACCACACTGTCCTTAATGGCAGTACGCAGGCTAAGTAAGGGTAAGTCGCCAATGTGTAGTTCATAACATAGTCCACAATAACTGCTTCTTACGTGCCTCAATATAGCTTCAATATGAGCAGAAACTATTATATATAGAAAGAGATTTTGCAATTATGTTTGCATTCGACCTTTCAAATCTTGGTGGTTTTATAGACACTTCCAGTCATGCTGTAGTAAATTACATCACAAATAAAAAATATTCTCATCGGACTGTACCAGAGAAACAGCCTCTAAGTGACAATAATATAATTTATCTACAGTGCGTGTCTTATCCCATGATAACCTGTGTGGTTGGGTTCAAACAAAATGAGCTCAGTTTTCCTTCAGCAGAAATGCCCCCATCATTTTGCAGCATAGAAGGCTGCTCATTGTTTTATGAGATTGAAACCTAATTTCATAAACTTCTTTGATTGTGAAAATATAGCTCCCGGTTTAGTGTGACAAACTCAAAACACATATTTACTCCTGAATGCTGCAGTTCTTGTAAATGTTTGCACGTTTTAGAAGTATAGCAGACAGCCCTCAGCAATTAGGTCAAAGGAAAGGGGTATCCTAAGCCATATGCTATTGTAGGCACAGAATATTGAAAAACGTCTTATATTAATGCTGACAATTATGTAGAGTTCTACTTTCCCGGTAATGCAATGGATAGTTTTAGTTAATAAATGCAACAGAGTATTGAATATGTCACAGTGATTACATTCAGGCATCTAAAGTGCATCTTTTCAATTCTTGCACATTCTTACATATCTGCTTCCATCACTCTCTTCTCCTTTATTATCCATCGCCTTTATTTCTTCCCAGGCTTTTTTTTTCCTCTCACTGTTGTCTTTGATAGTTCTTCTCTGTGATTCTGTTGCTCCCTCTATCCCTTTTCTGTCGAAGATAGCTTGAGCTCAGATCTCTGCTTTGGGATAACTTCATTACAAAGCAACCAGGGGAATCGAGGGAGGGTGAAAGCGAGAAAAAGGAGGGAAAGAGAGATGAGGGAGATAAGTAGCAGTGTTGTTGTAAAACTGTCTTCCTTTTTATGCCTTCATCTCATCTCTCCGGTCTTGTCCTTCACTAATAGAGAGATGGTCTGGTTTTAAATGAAGAAACACTCACCTTCTCCAGGGTGCTGCAATAACAGAAATCTCTGTTCACTACTTTTAAAAAGAAGAAAGTTGCAGTGATGTGGAGGCAGTGATATATTGTAATTAATGCTGTGGAGGGTGCAAGAGATTTTTATATCTCCAACACTATTAACAGCTTAATCCACTTTACACTTTAATACCCTAAGCTATTTTGCAATGTTGTATTAGAAATAGGTGTGTCTGAAACTGAAAGGGGACAAGAGACATCTGTAAATGCCGCATGTATGCAGTGTGCATTTGATACCCCTCCTTTTATCTGCGTTTTTACAATCGCGACGACAACAGTAACCTTCAGGCAGATCAGGTTGCACTCAAAAAAATCATGTTTACTTGAAGTATTTTTCTTTTTGTTTAGGAGCCAGCTAATCATCCCCGTCACTGTTTCTGTTCTCCTTTGCCGCCCCACTTTCTGATTTCTTCTATCCAACCCTTTGTTCCACTCCAGTCTCCCTCTTAAAGCAATGTGCTATTAATGAAATGTAGCAGGGAAGAAGAGGACATGTGTAAAGCCCAGCCCGTTAGGATATGAAGCAGTCATCCCAGTATCATTTAAGTAACTTTAATTGAATCCCAACAGGCAGAAACAACCCAGTGAAGGCAGACTCTGGTTTGTGTGTTTGAGTGTGTGCAGGCATATGTGTACATATGAGTGGAGAAAGCTCTCAAATGTTTCTGTTGGCATATATAACAGTGTTTGTCTTGCAGCTCAGTGTAATAATAGCTGAAAAGATTTTTCTCACCAAAAGGTTTTTGGGGGGGTTTTTGAGGACAGGGGAACTTGAAGACCCTTTTTTGCTCCCATATAGCTAGACCGCATGGTGCTTACTGGGGATGAATGGTAAAATGCAATGGGATCAGCTTTACATAAAAGGGTTAATTCTATTAACGGGAGGACTCCACCCAAACTCCAACACCCTGAAGCTCTATGAGCAAGAGAAAGAGGAAGGGCAAGGATTTGTGCGTGTCAGAGCCACAATCCTGGAGGAAACACGGAGCAATCCACAAATACATTAGGAAGGCGGCCCCATGGAAGGAGCAGCTCCAAGTGTGCCTCAGGCAGCTGAAGACAGACGGTGATGAGGAACAGAAGGAGAAACGATCTTGGAAGACCCAACCCCGGCATGGTATGCACCATTGATAGGTAGAAAATGTTGCTGACATCAAGAAAATCGACTAGTGGCAAGAAAAGGCAGGCCTAAAGAACAACACAGAGGCTCTGATCGTGGCATCATAACAGCAGGATGTAAGCACCAGATCCATAGAGGCAGGACCCAAGTTGTAGGTTGTGCAAAGGTGCCCCAGAGACTATCCACCAGATAGCTGCAGGATGTAAAATGCAAGCACAACCAAGTGGCTGGGATAGTGTACAGGAACATCTTTGCTGCATATGGACTAGTAGTCCCCAAATCCCGATGGGAGACACGGGTCCTGTGGGACTGAAGATTCCAGACAGGCAAGCAGCTGTTGGAAAAACCAACCAGATATAGTGGTGGTCGAGAGGAGCAGAAGACAGATAGATGTGTCAATCCCAGTGCACAGCAACATGAGTGGAAGGAGGACAAGAAAATAAGGAAGTACTATGGACTGAAGAAACAACTGGCACAGATGTGGAAGATAAAGTCCAAAGTGGTCCCAGTGGTGCCAGGAATTAGGAGCTGTAATCCCCAAGCTGGAAGAGTGGCTCCATCAGACTCCAGTCCTCTGGTAGAGAAACTGAGCTTCAGGTTTTTAAAGCAGGTTTTATTTTATTTAATTTGCTGTTTAGTGGCTATGTGGTAGCATTAATTTTAATAGTATTTTGACACTTTCTTTTCTTTTATAGTTTAGTTTAGTTTAGTTTTCACTTTAGTTCGAGTTTATTTGAACTAAAATATACAAACTCAAACTTTAGTTAGGTTTAGCAGATATTGTCTATTAGTAGAAAAAAAAAACATAAGTCTCTCATAAATCACAGCCTGTTCTGTAAAAAAATGTGGACCAACATTGTCATAGTCCTTAATGTCATCTAGTATCAGCCTGCTTCATCCACACACAAATAATGATTAATAGACCTCGTGAACATGAAGCAATCGTTCTGAGTAAAATCCAACTGAAATAAATGAAATCAAAGGTTTATGTATTAAAATAATTAACCATTAAGGAACATGCGCTATAAACAGAATCTATAGCAATCAAGGACCTGTCATGAAATGTAAAACTTTACATTTCCATACGTACATACATATTTTTTGACTCCTGCCCCCCCCCCTTACCTTGTGCTTTCAGTCTTGCACATTTGTGGCCTTCTCCTGGTTCCTGCTCTCTGCCAGCTTACGCACCTGCAATCAGTCTCTTGCTTCTAAGCACCAGCTCATCCTCCCGTTCTCTCCGCCAGATTGTTCTGTCCACTTGTGAGGTAGTGACGCTCAGACTCTCTCAGCTGCACTTGGTAATTCTAGATCATGTTAACCCTGATGATCCTGCCAGAGACTTATCTTGTTCCTCTTATGTTCTGTCATGGATTCCTTCTTTGTGTGTCAGTTCAGTTCTATGTTGTTTGTTTTTGGATATAGAGCTTACAAAGAAACCACCAGAATTTCTGTTTAAGAGCATAAAGATGGACAAGGATACAGTGCAGTATAGTTTTTTGTTTGAGGTCATTTGAGCATGTTCTTAATCTTGTGATGTAATTTACACAATGAAGAGAACTTGCTACATAATGGGTCAGTATTTTATGAGATTAAATCCACTATCAAAACAAGTATATTCAGGCCACACATTTATGGTTATAGTTACATAAGTAATGATTTCAGTTATTGCATAAATTCATTATTTGCCAAATAACCGATATTTGCAATCCACTCAACACATAAAAAATGATAAACTTGATCACATTTCATTGCTGATAGCCTCCTTTTAAAAAGGAGTACTGTACAGATCACAGGAGGAGTCTGATAGACAGATGACACCAAAAGAGCTACTTGAGAGGTGAAGAAGAGCAGAGTGTCTAATAGATAAGACGGAGTTTGTCACAGTTCCCAATTTTAAAGTTTTAAAAGGAGCCCTTGTCACAGAATAAAAGCAGAATCTAGGAGGCCAGGGTCATTTTTCAAAAGTTTTGACATCATACATACTGAGTGTTTAATCAGTGTCAGGGCTCTAAATCCTTTTCTGCGGTTTAGTCTGCTGCTGAAAATACAAATAATAAAGTTAAGTGAAAAAAAAAAAAGATTGCACTAATTTTGTTCATTTCAAATTCATGTCATAAAAGTCAGCTCATCCACCAAACCTCAGGTGAATGACCGAGGCTTTTGTGTTTCAAGATCCCAATAAAATATCTGGATGTATATATGAATACTTACTACTATACTATGCTAATCTGTACTATATAATATAAAAACAGAGAGACAGAGTAAGTATAAAGATTACACTACTGATTAATATTGTTGGTTTCTTCTGAAGTAGGTGGTACATTTTTTTAAAACCCCGGTTGCGAGGTTGTACATGCATTTGTGGTCCTGG
This sequence comes from Pelvicachromis taeniatus, assembly GCA_015108175.1. NCBI lineage: Eukaryota > Metazoa > Chordata > Actinopteri > Cichliformes > Cichlidae > Pelvicachromis > Pelvicachromis taeniatus. The sequence goes on from VURO01028098.1 coordinate 44,608, forward strand.
TTACGCCTATTGTAACAGGAAATACTACATAAGGGATTTATTTGTACCTTGGCAGGTTTTTACGTGTCTTTTTCAGGTGATAAAACTTTGCACATGTGTACTGAAGTGTAGTTGACAATAAAACAAAAGCTAATCTGACCATGGTTGAGGTCCAAGAGCTCTTTGCCTCCTGATCCAACTGTAAAATGCTCTCTTTTGTTTGTTCGTTTACCTTACACTTTGTTTTTCATGTGGGGTTTGAGGTGGTCTTGTTTTAGCTCTATATTCTAACATGGCATTCGTGAGTAACACTGTGCAATATTCATTGCGATACCTTGCAGATGCATGCACATACACATGAATGCAACTGAACTACAAGACATGTAGAGACTGGAAAATAAAAATAAACAAGAGATGTTGGTGATGGTATTGTGTAAGAGACCTTGAGAGCAGTAATGAAACAGACAATGTGAACTGGGAGTACAAATATTTCATTAAAGCAAGTGTACTATTCCAGGTTCTCCGGTTATTTGTGTCCTTGTCTCAATCTCCCTGCTGTCACTCACAAGCCATCAATGCACACAACAAATGGCTCATGGCTGCTTAATAAAAGAAAACCAGAAACTCATTTAAATGTCCTCAGCTTCACTTAGTCTTTGGACTTTTAGTAAGTATAAAATACACACACTCACACACACACGCTCGCACGCACACACATCCTCCACAAGATGTGGAGGGTGAAGGCAACAGTGGTCCCAGTAGTAACTGGAGCACTCGGTGCAGTGACCCCCAAGCTAGGCAAGCAGCTCCAGCAGATCCCAGGAACAACATCCGAGATCTCTGACCAGAAGAGTGCAGTCCTTGGAAACAGCAAAGACACTGCGCAGGACCCTCAAGCTCCCAGGCCTCTGGTAGAGCTTGAAGGATATA